>QGMI01000668.1:0-22044 GCA_007821535.1 Lachnellula occidentalis | reverse complement strand
GACATATTAATAGTAATATAGATTAGGATATAAACTAGTTAATATATCAATAGCGATATAGATTAGGATATAAACTAGTTGACATGTTAATAGTAATGTAGATTAGGATATAAACTAGTTAACATGTTAATAGCAATATAGATTAGGATATAAACTAGTTAATATGTCAATAGCAATATAGATTCCTAAATAAACTAGTTGATATATCAATAGTAATATAGATTAGGATATAAACTAGTTGACATGTCAATAGTAATATAGATTCCTAAATAAACTAGTTGACATATTAATAGCAATATGGATTAGGATATAAACTAGTTAACATATCAATAGCAATATAGATTAGGATATAAACTAGTTAACATATCAATAGTAATATAGATTAGGATATAAACTAGTTGACATATTAATAGCAATATAGATTAGAATATAAACTAGTTGACATGTTAATAGTAATATAGATTGGGATATAAACTAGTTGACATATTAATAGCAATATAGATTAGGATATAAACTAGTTGATATGTCAATAGCAATATAGATTAGGATATAAACTAGTTGACTTATAATAATTAAGCAGCCAACCGGTTCATTTAAGTACTACTAGATAATAATTATTAGAGTAATAGATAATCTACTAGCCTAACATAAATGGCAGCTAGCTAGTACTATTAGCAATATCATTTTCGGCTGACAGGAAAATTTTTTATAGATGATAGTAAAAACTTTATAGTTTTCTATATTATAACTCTATCTACCTATAAAATAGAAAGAAGATAAAAGACTTAATTATTAATACCTTTATTTATTAATTTAGCTAAAGTGTCTTTAATTAAATAATACTTCTACTTTATTATTCTATTAGCTTTAATATTATATACTAAGATAGTAATATGCTTTATTCTATATATTATTATTAATTTATCTATAAACTTTTAATTTTCAGGTTTACTATTTATTAGAATCTTAGTAAAAGTATTATAGTAATAAATAATATCTTTAAATAGGAATTTAGTAATATTTTTTATAGATATAAAGCTACTAGTCCTAGCTTTAATCTAGCTAGAAGCTCTATTTCAGATAATAAATAGATAGTCTTTACTTTATTAAAAAAGCATATAGATTATATTTAAAAAAATTACTTCTTTTTAAAAATTAATAAATATCGAATATAACTAGCCTTTAGTTCTCTATACTTAGTATATCTAATACTTTAAATAACTTTATATATAAGTCCTTATCTCTATCTATATATTTTCCTACTAGTAATAATTAGTAATTAAAGTAAATATTATCTTCTAGTACTTATAACTACTAATACCTTTATATAATTCTCTAAAAATTATAGCCTTTTTTTTTAAAATTATTAATAACTCTTCTAGAAAGCCTATTCTTTAAGTCTTACTTAAATAGAATCTTATTATAAATAGTAAAAAAGAGCGCTTTAGACTTAAATCATAAAAACTCCTTTCTATCTAATTCTATAGGTTTTTTAAGTATAATAAGATAAAGAGCATATTTTTAGAACTATATAGAATAATTACCTTCTAAAATATTCTTTAAACTAGCTTATTCTAGCTCTAGTATAGATCCTTTAGAATTAAAGTTATTATTAGAAGTATTTTTAGCTTAAATAAAAGTAATACTAAGTAAAAAAAGCTAAGTATTAATAAAATTATTAAAATCTTCTTTTTTAGTATTATCTAGATCGTTCGATATTATATATAGTTTATAAAAAAGCCTATTAGTAGTAGTATACTTAGCTCTAGGTATATAGTAAATCTTAAAGTTAAATAGCTAGATCTAGGCTAACTATCTTATTAGTAGGCTTCTAGAAAGATTAGATACTATTCTATTAATTTAGGCAATTAAGATATTAGTATCTATCTTTAAAATAAAATAAATACTATATAGCTAATATTAAAGCTTTTTTAATACTTTTAGAATACTATAATACTTCTATTTAATAGTATTATAAGATACCTCTTATAGATTTTACTAGTTACTTTTAAAGCAAATAATTCTTTTTCTATCTTTTCTATTAAACTAATCTAAGTTTATACTCTAGCTCTATCTACTAGTATTAATACTAGTATTAATACTAAGTATAAATACTTTTATACCTTTTATATAGTTCTTAGAAATAAGTATAGACATATAGATTAAAGTATACTTTAAAGCTTATATAGCTTAATTATATTTATATAACTAGTTAAAAACTATATTCTTCTAAAAAAGGCGGTAAATTAGTATAGCTACTTAAAAAAGTAGAACCTAAATCTAGTAATAGATATAAACGCTAATAAACGCTCTAGCCTTAAAGGTATTAATTAGCTCGAGCTATTTAAAAATCTTAATAACTTTAAATATCTAAAAAAAGCCTTCTTTTAGATATAAAGATATAACTAATAATTAAAATACTATTAATATAGAATTAGGATTTAGATATAGAAAGAGTAAGCCTAGCCTGCTTATATAGATATAAGACCTTATTTAAGTTCTAGATATACTTTTATATATAATATCTAATTTTAGATATATCTTCTTTTTTATTATAATCTATCTTTAGTCCTTTGATTCTAATATTATCTAAAAAAGGCTTAGTAAGATTAGATACCTTAAAAATGATTATATATATAATTCTAATAAACTAGGCTACTATATTCATAGATCCTTATAATAGACAAATAGGTCTAATAAGGCTCTTAAAAGTTATAAAGGTAAAGAGATCCTAGAACTATTCTACTAGCTTAATTTAATTATATTCTAATAATATATTAACTAGGCTAGTATATATATTACTAGTAAAACGTTTAGCGAACTCTTTAGGGTTTAGTAGTAAATTAGTATCTTATATAATAATAGTATTAGGCTTAAAAATAGCTATAATTATCTAGTACTTTTTCTACTTTTTCTTTTTAACTAAAAACTAATTATTTTAATAGAGACCTTACTTCGGCTTATAGACTCTAGCTTTTATATAGTATTAGTATTATAGGGGGTAATTACTTCTTACTAGCTAGTAGCTTATAAGACTTGATACTAGGTTTATAGTATTATATTAATAATATAGAAGTAATAGTAGTAGAGGCTGGAATGCTTAGAGGTTAGGCCTCTAAAGCTTATATAACCCACGCTAAGTCATATGACTATAAAGACTAATATATTACTCCTATTATATCCTAATACTAGCAACTTTTCTATTTGTTATTAAAGTGCCTAATTAGGTAATATATGATCTAATCTACTTCTAAATCCTCTTTATCTACTATTGCTATTATAATATAGGCCTTACTAGAATAGGTGATACTTTATTATAGTATATAGGAAACGCTAAGCAAAACGCCTAATTAGTAGGACGCCTATATAAGGCGATTCGCTTATAGAAGAACTATAGTTAAAGGTACGGCTTAATATTAATATAAAGAAAAGTGTAGTTTAAATAAAAGTATAGGGCAAAAGATATAGTTTAGAGTATAGCTAAAGATATAATAAGCTAATCAGAAAATAGAAAAGGATCTTGAAACTAATAAGCAACTAATAAGCAAGCATACTTAGAGGTACTTAGAATCTAGTATAAAAGCATTAAAAGATATGTTTCAGATCTGTCTTAAATAGGCTTAGCTTAAGTATCTCTCTTCACCTATCCCTCTATATATACTATAATGCTATTCGTATTAATAAAGGTCTCTAGCGCCTTGTTTAGGTTCTCCTTTATTATTATATCTACTAGATTGTCTTAGCTATTAATCTATTAAATCTCATAGATCTTATACTACTTATAGGCTTATTAAAGTGCTATGATATCAATTATAAGGCGCTTCTCTTAAGTCGTTCCTATTTATACTAGATATTAGTAGAAGGAGTAGGAATTAGTATAGACAATCATAGGAATTATAAGAAGTTTAAGCTAGTCTATAATCATCTTAAGTAAAGTTGCTAATACAATTATAATATCTACTCTAGCTAATATTCTATAGATCTTAGATACTAAGACGCTTCTTATAACTTGTTTGCTTTTATTTAAAGTCTAATAAATAAGATTTCTATTAATTATAAACTTATCTTCTTCTATTGCTTTATTTGCAATTATAATAATAAAACTAAGCTAGGAACTCAAATCTTTATTATTTATAAATAATCTATTAATAAATACATATAGTTTAATATTCTATAGGTCTAATAGAATGCAATTAAAGCCTTAATTCTAGTTCTCTATCTACTATTTAAAACGCTTATTAAGCCTTACTATATTATCAATCCTAAGGTCTTAGTATTATACTACGCTTGATAGATTGAAAGTAGTTTCAGATTAGTAAATTGAAGTAATATATATTCTATAAGCGTATTACTTAATATACTTACGCTTAAAGTTAAGCGATTTTATATTAATTAGCTTAATCTTCTTCCTTTACTCTTTCTAGTAGATCTTAATAATATCCTCGATTTCTATAAGAATATAGCTATTAAAAATTAATAAGGTCTCCTCTATAAGCATCTCTTTAGGCTTAGCTATAAGGTTTGCTTTCTTAAGCTTATTATTCTTAAATTAAGCAAATTTGTTATCTGCTAAGATAAGGGTATTATCTGTCTATATACTAATAATGCTAAATAGCTCCTTTATTATTAAGATTAGAAAGTATAAGTCATATATTAATATCGCTATATAAAGCTTTTCTTTATAGTATTTATTATATATTAAATACTAATATACTCTCGATTCTACTATACTATAAAGAGGTTTAATTACTACTATAATTATGCCTTCTAGATATAAATGCTATATCTCTTTTAAAAGGTATATAAGTACTAGGCGGTTTAATTTAGTTATTAATTAAAAGTATACTTAAGTGATATCTTATAGCTAAAGGCGTATTTATTAAGATGTCAACTTCTTAAAGGATAGTACTAAGGCAATAATAATTCTTTAGCTTATACGCTAAATCATTAGCGATTACGTAAGGATATATTACTTATTACTATTACTATAGCTTTAAATTATAAGTCTTAATTTCTTATAAGGGTTTTCTATAGCTTTCTCTTTAATCTTATAAATAATTCTAGACTTAAAGATATATATACCTTTATACTTAACTTTATTATAAGTCTTAAATCCAAAGACTCCTATTATATTAAGGCTATTGAATTCTAATCTATTAGTAAGCTCGAAAGGGGCTCTAGAGGTAGTAATCTTACCTTTCTTCTATAATTTAAGGGAAAGCTTAATATCTACCTTCTTCTTATATATTATAAAGACTATAGTAAGCGTATTTTCTTTATCTAGCGCTATAATAAATGCTTTCTTAAAGTTAACATCTTTTAGTAGAGCATAACTCTTATTTTTCGATCTTTTAAGTCTCCCTCGGCCTTGCTTTTAAGACAATTAACGCTTATCCTTCTTTTTAGCTTTATTACCTAAATCGCTATTATTAGTAAGTCCTAGAGCGAAGCTATTATTATTAGAAGATCTGAGATATAGACACATACTTGTAGATTGAAAATTAGCTAGACTATAGCTTATCTAGATTATATAGGTCTTTCTATTATTTGCAAGTAATATAAAAGGTCCTTTCTATCCTTTTTTCTCTTAGAAGATAATAACTTCTAATTGTAATAGTAAGCTCCTAATTGCACTAGTGTCTAGGCTATTCCTTATCGCTAGCGCGTCTTTAATCTATCTATCTAGATATAATCTCCTTATCTTTTAAGAGGCCTTTTAAATAACTTCTACTCTTCTTATAATATCAGGTAATAGTAGTAAGTTTTTAGTTATTCTAGAATATGCTCTAAAGATAAGTAGAGTTGGCACTATCCTCTTTAGGCCTAATATATCATTATTAGCCTTTATAGCTATTTGTAAAATACTCTCCCTTAAAATAGTAGTATCTAGCTCTCTATTAATAATCTAGAAAGCTTATCGTAATAGTATATAGTAATACTCTACCTTCCCGATACTATTATAGGCCTTGATAGGCACTTCCTTAAGCTATATTCCTATTAATTTAGTATATTATCTAAACTCTACTACTATAAAGTTTATGCCTATATTATAGACTAAAAAATCAGGTAGTCCCTAATAGATATCAATCTAGTATAGGCATAGCATATCCTATATACACTTTATTAATATATTAATAAGGAATCTAGTAGCTATAAATGATATTACTATATTAATAACTTATAGTATAGTATTACTATCAAGATATATAATATTAATAATAACCTTAAAGTTAAAGTTATAGTCTTCTTTTAGTATGAACTTAAATCTGCCTAGAGCTTTTTGATTTATTTAGTACTTATAGTAGTAATCTATAAACTTTTTAATTATCTTTAAATTAATATCATAACCTGCTTTCTATATTATATTAATAAATTGTCATACTAATAAATGCCTAAATCTATGATACAATTAGCGCAATTCGCTCTCTAAAAGCATATACTAAGATATCTACTATTATAAGTAGTCTAGAAGCATCTAGGAATGTCTTTACTTCCTTATAATAGAAACTCTAATATCGCCTTAGATTAAGACGTTCTTTAGATTATCTAGCTTAATATATAGGCTATTTATATTATTAATATAGAAGAGAAATAGAGTTATTATAAGGATTATATAAAAGGTGATTAGTCCTAATCAGGTTGGCACTTCTACTACTTTAAGTAAGATAGCTTTAAATCCTTTTCTAAATTGAATTATCTACTTTTCTGCTTTTAATTTATTAAGTAGAATGCTTAAATCAAGCTTTTATAAAGCTAGGAATTAAGGCTCTTCTACTATAGAGACTTCTACTACTCTACTATTAGGTATAATGCCTTAGAAGATCTCTATAAAGTAGCGATTTAATAGAGTAAAGGATTCTTAAGGTTTTAAAAGTGTCTTGAAAGATGCTTTTAAAGGTATCTTAGAAGGATGATTTATTAGGAAATTATTAGTTTTAAGTATAGTATATAGTACTAATTAGTTATTAAGAATTGTTATTATCTATATATAGTTAAGCGTAGTAAAGTTGCTTATAAAGCTATCGCTATTATTGTCTTCTTTAATAGTAAATTAAGTATTAATATCTTCTATATACTCTTCTAATATGCTTTTAACGCCTTTAAAATCTACTAAAAAGCTTTAGAAATACGTAATTGTTATCTTCTAATTAGATATATAGAAGCTCTACTTCTTAAAGGTACTATATGATTTTTAGTAGTCTATATTACTATAATTTATTAACTAGTAGCCTTCCTTCTAGCAGATAAAGCACTTCTTCTAATTAGTCAATTGCTTCTATTTAGAGCGATTTCTATAGCCTCCTTATCTCTAATTAGCTCTATAGCTATTGCCTCCCCTAAAGCTATTACCTTTAAAGTTGCTTTAATTGCTTCTTCTAAAGCTATCCCTATATCCTATAGATCTTCTACGTGATACTTCTCTATAATAGCTTCCTCTACCTTCAAATTTGCAATCCAAGTAGTACTACTCGTCTTAATCGTTATCATATTAAGGTTTATGCTATAAGGCGATAAACTAGCTGTCTAATTAGCTAGATCTTATTATATTACTAATTGTAGTCCTTAATTATATACAAAGTCCTTTAACTATAAAGGAGGGATTAAAGAGATAAAAATTGCACTTTTTTACTTTATTATATATAATAATAATCTGCTTTTATAGACGACTATCTTATAGGAAATCCCTAGATAATACTTGCTAGACCTACTATAGCTTATTAAGTATCAACTTAAAGTATTATAGCTTTGTCTTTTCTAGGTTCCTATTAATTATACTAATTAATTTAATATCTCTCTATTTCTATAGATAGAACTAGTAACTCTCTTCTATCTTAAAATTTACCTTTATATATATAATCATATCCTGAAATTGTAGGGATTTATTAGCGATATAATTATAAAAGTAAGTCTTTACCTTCCTCTTTAGTATAATATAGAAAGCTTTATTATAATGCTTAGGCTTAAAACCTATAGTCTTATAAGACTAGTAGAAGATCTTAAGCTTTATATCAAGTATATTATAAAGTTCTCTATTATACTTCTTAGAATTAGAATATAGCTTTACTAGATTGAGAATCTACTTTAAAATATCATCTTAATATAAACGCTCTAGTTATAGTAATCCTACTAGATAATTGCAATCTATTTATAATCCCTTTAGAGTCTACTATCTCTATTGCTAATATAGAAGAATAGTTATAGTAGGTTACTATTAAGGGGCAATATAACCGTAAACTCTATGGCTAGGATCTGACTTATAGAATACTCATAATTAATAAGTAAAATAATAAAGGGTTGTAATAAAATGTATTATAGAAAATAGATAGTATTCTAAGTAAGTAGAGAAGCCCTATTTTATAAGGCTTCCTACAGCTTGAGCACCTGACTATTTATCATATAGTAGCATATTACAACCCTATGATATTCGTCCCTTATAGAACAACTTACTCGTCTTGAGTAGTATATAAAAAGTAGTATTTTACTACTAAAAACTAAGTCAAAACGCAAAGAAATGCTTTATAATAAGCGTATAGGCAAGAACCCAACTAATAATAAAACATGCTCCTCTTTTTTAGTAAATAGGGGATACTAAGCTGAATCTAGAATCCAGCCTCTTTATAACTTCCTTCGCTTTCTATAATTCCTAAAACTTCGCAACTTCTTATATCTTAGTATCTTAATATTTTCAATGCCTTCTACGACTTTATTACTATTAAGTAATATATTTACTATTAATATCTTTAAGTCATTCGTTGCTTCATCTTAGTTCTATATATTTCTATCCTATTACTAGTATTAGCATCTAAAATCGAACTTTGTTATTGATATCTAAATCTTCTAGGTCTTAATACTATTATTATTCTATCTGAAGACGTATACTAGGCAGTCTGATTTCCTTTCTATATATCCTAAGTAGAATTTGGTCGTCATTAAAGTATTAAATAATATATTCTAGATTTCGATCTATTAACTTCGATTTACTAATTCTACTAAAACCTTTAATATTTTCACGTTTTAAGTATATCAACGGTTCTAATATTACTAGCTCACTCTCTAATTCGCTAAGGAGTTAGCTAATTAATAGTAACTTCATATAAATATAACTGCTTCTATAGCTTTTTAATAATATCAATAATTTTCAAAACTTATCAAGAAGATATAATAGTAAGTACTTTACTTTATATCTTATATCAACTCTAGTACTAACTTTTATACTAAAGTATAGACTTTATATACTAGTTTTAAGTTACTTCTACGATTTTTCCTTACTATTTTCATTTAATCGCTCGATATTACTATTAACTTTATTATTACTATTAAGTTCATTTGATAGTTATTTACTTTACATTTTAGTATAAGTCCTACTAAGATTCTTATACTTTATCTATACTAATATTATATTCAGATAATAAATATATTAATATTAGTTTTAGTATAAGGTTCTAAGGTTCTAATGCTCTAATAAGATACTATAGCAATATATTAAGTAACGAACGCATTCCTCAAAGATCTTAGTATCGTTTTTTATACTAATCTTACTACTAGATTTCTATAACATTCTCGATTTCGCTAACTTCTTTCTCAAATTTATTCAATTCAATTTTACTAATACTATCAATTATATTATTATTTTTAGCTTTAGCCTTTCTTAGTTCTTATTTACCTAGTATGTACTTTAGAGATTATCATTTAATTCAATACTAATTTTTATACTAGAAAATGAATAATATACTTACTCGGTTATAACATTTCGACTTCATATAAATCTGAATTTCTAAAACTTTCTAAGTCTATTTTATCAAAGTCTAGCATATTTTCCAACTTCCTTTAATACTATTATAGTAAGTCTATTATCGATATAGTAATAAGGATACAAAGTTGGAATAGAGTAGAGGAATCTATGACATTATTACTAGCCTCTCGTTTAGGGATTGCTAGCTCGTTTGCTAGCTCTAGTCTAGAAAGACCTTAAACTTCTTCCTTTTATTAGAGTATTCTAGGCTTAGATGTCTTCCTATTCCTTTATTAATAGTACTATTACTAACCTTTCTAGTTCTTAATAACATTAGATATACTTCATGCTTAGCTCGAATATTCTAGGTTTAGAAGTTCTCCTAATTTTCTCATTAACTATTTCATTACTAATACTTCTAGTTTTAATAACTTCTAACGTACTAAGTCTAACTTAGACGCCTCTATATATTATTACAAGAAGTACTACTTGCAAGTAAATACTTTCTTCTACTTATTAGAAAGCCTTCTTCTACAAGCTACTACTATTATAATTCTTATAATAAGCTTTAGCCTTTAGTTGTTATCTCAACTTAGACTTCTAATACTATTATTAGCTCTAGAGTAGGTCAGTTCAATTATCATTTATATATAATAAGTTTCTATATCTAATCTTTCTGATTTATTACTAATATCTTAGGTTAGCATTCTAAGAAGTATCCTAAATATTCTTATACTTTACGTTCCTTACTTTTATATTAGAGGTATCTAGTAGGTATTAGGGAGGTAGTACCTAATATTCGTATTCTAGGGAAAGCTACAATCTAATCTCTACTAGAACCTCTTAGTATTTCATTATTATTATTATTATCTTCACGCTTTTATTATTCCTACTTTTATTTATTAACTTTATATAGAATCTCGACTTTACTATTCTTCTAATATCTAAGCTTTCTTAGAACTATTTAATATAGTTATTACTATCTTTTTACTAATAGTATATTATCGTTAGAGGAATCTCTATCTAGGTTTGTATAGTACTATTCTACTAACTACTAACTCACTTATACTTTATTTAAGAGTAATAATAGTAGTAATAATAATAGTAGGATGCTACTATCATTATTATTAGAGTAGCTACCTATTATAAACTTTACTTTTCCTTGTTTTCAGCTTTTATATAACCTTTTTATTTCCTTTTTATCTTCTTTCCTTCCTCTTAACTTTATAGCTTTAGAATTTTTATTATAAAACTACTAATAATTATTCCTATATAGAACTTTGGAAAAGGTATCCCCTTTAGATAGGTTGAAATAATAAGGATTATCCTACTTTAGCTATTACTTAAGACGTAACTAGCCTTAGTATCTTAGTTCTATATATACTTTCTCTAGTATGATTATTATCCTAATTAAAAATCTCATACCTCTTATGCCTTTAGCATTAATAGTACGGGGGCTAATACCTTCTTGAAGGGACCTTATAGATATACTATATTATCATATTAGTAATAGGCTAAGGTACTTCCTATCTTACATAAGGGTATTTAGACTCTATTACAATTACTATATTATTAAAAAGAAGTCATAAAAGCTTGCATATAGACCTCGTCCCTTATAGAACGATATATAACTCGCCCCGAGTCTATTCTATTATATCGTCCGAAGAATCGTTTAATACTAGATATCTCATAATAGCGCCGCGACTATATAGCTAATATCGGTCTAGTAGTTCTTCCTACAATGACTCATCTATTATTTCTAACTCTAACTCTATTAATACTATATTACTATTACTATAGAACTATCCGTCCTATTAAAAGAATAGCTTCAACTTGTTTACAGAAACTATTCCCCTTAATTCCGCCCTATCAATACCAAGTTCTTTTAATTTAAAATAACCCTTATTAACATTAGCTTCCCTAATTTAGTATAGTCCTAACTAGCGAAAGTCTAGCTTTATTATATTAGACATATTAATTTCCTAAGTCGAATCCTATTATAGTATAATATCTCTAACCTTAAATAGTCTAGTATATAGGCTATATTTCAAGTCCTATACTTCTTTCTCTTCTTAGTATTTCCGAGTTTTCCGTAATTAGGCTTCTACAATATCTTCATCTTATAACTAGAACTAGTATACTTTAAGCCTAATTAGATCATTATAGTCCTTAACTTCTTCCTATACAAAGAGATATTACTATATTATTATAATAGATTCGATTAGTAGTATAGCTTCTTATCTACTTGCTATATAGAATAGAATCAACCCTATTAATACTAATATAGTTATCCGTTCTACAAGAAGAACTATAAGGATATTATCTAGCTATAGACTATCTATTTTCACTAGTACATTTTTGATCAGGCTATATCTACATTCGATTTAGCTAGTAGTATACGTATTATAGGAGCTAATAACAATTCTATTAACTCCTATTTTATTTAGAAGTTTAATAACTTCGGCTTTGAATTCTCTACTACTATTAACTTATAGTCTATTAAATAGTCTATACCTATAAATTACCTCTTCCTATATAAACTTCGCTATACTTATAGTATCTTTGTTAGTAAGTGCCCTAGTTTTAGGATATCTAGAAAGGTTATCCCTAGTAATAACGAGATATATTTTATCTTTCTTAGGTAGCATAAAAGTAATATTAATATCCTAGCGTTTGAATATTCTATTAGTAGTCTAAGGAAATAAAGCTTCTTCTAGTTAATATATCGACCTGAATTAGCATTTAAGATAAGTCTTAAGGTAGTACTTAATATCTATATAGATTCTATCCTAAAAGTATCAAGTAGCAATCCTAATATAAGTACTCTTACGACCTTTATATCCTATTTTATTATATATTTCCTTTAGAATTTATCTCTTCATTTTAGGCTTATCTACTATAAGCCTTATAGGATACCCTTTTCTAGGTAACTTCTATAGCCTATAGTAGTAAACCGCAAAATAAGACGCCTTCTTCTTAAATGCTTAGAACTATATTAGGTTTATATTTTTTAGTTTCTTAAGAGTTATTAGGAACCTCCCTACTTTAAGGTAGAATTCTCTATATTTATATATCGAAAAAAGTTAGTTATTATTAGCTTTAAGAGCATCAAGAGTATTATCTATACTAAAATCTATTTCTTCTTCTAGTTGCTTCTAATGCTCTTATATTTCCTTCTTAATCTAATACTAGACTAGACGAAGGTAGGTCTTGTCCTACCTCTTATTAGAGTCTAGCCTAGTATCTAATATATCTAAGACCTTACTTTCTTTTTCCTCTATAGTAACTAGCGCGATCTCTATTACTCTAAGTTCTACTAGTATCTAGTTATTAATACCTTTATTAGATATACTCGAATCGTTAGAGTAGGGTAGTCATCTTAATAAAGTATCTACTATAACGTAAATACTTCTAGTAACGTAGTAGACTTTAAAGTCAAAGAGGCGAATCCAAGCTAACTAGCAAGTAATAAGAGCATTTAGGTAGTCTATAGCACTTCTATTTAATTGTGCCATAAGTACGTTAGCGTCGATTTCTAATATAAAGTATACTTCTACGAGCCAAACTTATAGTTTCTTTAAGATCTTAAGTACTCTACACGCTTCTTATTTAGTAGTATTATAGTTTCGCTCTATATAGTTCTAATTGCTACTTTTATATTATATAGGGCGTACCTTCTTGCTTATAGGGTCTTATTAGCCTAGGTAGCCTCCTTATCCTTTAATGCTAGTATCTACTAGAATAATAATATCAGGTATTCCGACTAAGTAGTTAATATAAATAAGTATTAGAAAGGTAGATAATACGTACTATAGCTTTTTTATAGTAATACTATAAACTTCAAGATCCTAGTAGAATGTGATATTCTTCTTGAAGAGCCTATAGATAGGCTTGCAAATTATTATATACCCTTCAATCTAGATGTAGAAGTAGCCTATTATTCCTAAAAATCGTTTTGCCTCTATAATACTCTTATATTTCTCCTACTTTAAGATCTTTTAGACCTTTAAGGCTAAGGGTTCCCTGCCTTTAGAGTTATAAATAAAGCCTACTATATCAAGGCTATCTATATAGAATTTAGACTTTTCCCTAATAGTAGTTCCTACTCGCTTTAAGACTTCAAGTAATCTATTAATATTATAGATATACTCGAATATAAATCGCCTTATACCTAGGAATTATAGGATTTCCTTTCTATTATAGTTAGTATAGGGTCCCTTGATACCTATATTATCTATAAAGGGAATTGCTACAATTAGTATAAGCTTATCAAAGATAAACATTATAGTCTATATAAACTAGACTATAGAATTCATTACTCCTATTAGTAGTCTAGTATTTCGGACTAGTCTAATAGGTATAAAGAACGCTATTATATTCCGACTCTTCTTATATAGTACTTAATTATCATACCTAGAGAATATATCGATTAGTATTACCTATATATATCCTATAAATACTTCTAAATATTCATTAATAAAAGGAGGTAAATTAGTATCTCATATTATTACTACATTTAACTTTATTATAGAGTTAATTAATTAGTAGGTTCTAGGTTACTTCTTTGTAATTAAGAACTATAGGTTTTAGTATAGTCTATTATAATACTTAATTATACCTCGTTCTAGGCGTTCTTATAGCATTTGGATTACTATTAGTAATAGTACTTAGGGATATAGAAAGTTAGTAGCCTACTAAGCTTCATACTTAATAACGTTTAGTATAATAGATAGTGAAACGTTCTTATAGAAGATCCTATATTAGGTCTAGTCGAAGGTAATAGCCTTCTCTCGTACTACTAGTACTTCTTCTAGATATCATTACTTAATAGGTCATAATCTCTATATAATATCTAGTCTTTTTAGATTTTCTTCAATTAATTGCGATCCTTTAGAGATATCTACAAATTGTAGAATTATATAGTCTTTAAATTCTCTAATATGCTTTTAAGGAGTATTATACGCTTTTAACCTTTCGTACTAGTCTTTTCTTCTACTAGGTACTTTCCTATTACCTTAGTCTTAGTCGATAGGCTTAACCTTCTTATCTTTAGTCTTATATATAGTATTAACCTTAGTAGTCCTTTAGTTAAACTATTACTTAAGCCTGTATTCTATAGTAATCCTATTTACTTCAGCTTCTAGAAGTCTATTCTTATAGATTATCCCTTTATTAATAATCCTCCTATAATATAGCTTATTAAAGAAGATACCTTCCTATATAAGGTCTAGTACCATTTCTATAAAATCGAAAATGCTTTTGACCTAGTCTTATCCTTCTACAAGCTATAGATCGGGTTACTACTAGCTTATAAGATTCTATAGTACTAGGTTTATCGTAACTCTAAATTAGCAATTCTAATCAAATAGATACTATTCGTATACTATCCCTATAGGCACAAATAGGGCCTCGGGATAGTATTATTATAGATATCTATTAATTCGTTCCTAGCTAGTAATAGAGAAGACATTAATATCTTATCTTCTATAAGCTACTAAAGCAGTCTTATACTCATTATATAGAGGCTCTAGATCTTCTTCAATCCTAGCTACTTAATCTAGTACCTACTCGCTTATATTATTATGAAGTTCTCAAATAATTTAATCTAAAAACCTCGTTTCTTTATTATATATTTGATAATAAGTAAGGTATCTATATTCTTTTCCTAGTTCAAATTGCCTATATAGCTAGTCAACTTCTATAGCTTCTAGATAATTAACTTCTATATTAGCAACTTTAGTATTAGTATTATCCTAATAGTCAAAGTTACTTCCTAGTTACTAATCTAAGTTAGAGTCTTTAGATTTGCTAGGCAATATAATTATTCTAGATAAGTCCTTGCCCTTCTTAAGCTTTATCGCCTTATTAGTAATAAATTAAGTGATATCTCCTATTTTAGGGTTAACTAGTAGATCTATAATAGGTCTGCCTATACTATCCTAAGGATAGTAAAAGCTTACTCTAGCTTATTAGAAGAAAGGTATCCCTAAGATAACTTTCTTAGCCTTATAAGAGATAATATAAAACTAGGAGTATATAACTATATTCCTAATTACTATTACGATATTATCTATAAATCCTAGGAATCTACTTTAACTTCCTATAATACTAGTTATCTATATCTTATAATCTAGAGTAAAGGTAACTTAAGCCTTAGATATAGTAGTAGCGCTTATTATATTAATTTCAGCTCTACTATCTAGGGTTATATAGTAATCCGTTACTTTATTCTATCCTTTAATAGTAATCGTTACCTTTAGCATAAGAGAGATATAGTAAGCAAATCCTATAAATTCTATCAAGTTGACTTCTATAGATTCCGTAGATTCTACTTCCTAATAAGTAAAATTCTTAATCCTAATAGGTCTTATTAGTTCCTTATAATAGGTAAAGTTTAGGATATTAGCCTTAGTAGGTATCTTCCTTATTTTCTAGTTAATCTTCCTTTCTACTAAGCTTTTATCTAGTATTCTCTTATCTATTAGACCTAATCCTATAATGAGATTTCTAATATTAATACCTAGTTCTAGTAGTCTAATAGGTATTTGCACCTAGGCTTCAAATGATAACTCTTCTATAATCCCTATAGCTTTTAGTACCTTTTATACCTTAGCTTATTTTATAGTACGACTTGCTTTTAGAACCTTTAATTAGTTATCTCCTTTATTATCTACTATCTATATATTAGATAAGTCGTTTACTTCCTCGTCCCTTATAGAATGCTTTTCTTTTCTAGGTTTAGTAGGTATTACTACTAGCTTAGGTTTTGCTCGTAGTAGTCTATTATCTAGTATATTAATAATAATACTATTTTGCGGCTTAGGCTTAGGTTTAGGCGACTTCGTTTAGGCTAGCCAGGCCTATTCTTATAGCTTCTCTTAAAGTGTCTTATTTGGCTTCTAGAGCTTCTTCTTCTAAATTGTCTTGCCTAGGACTAGCTCTACTACTACTCTCCTTTCTATTAAGAGATTCTAGATTTTAGTAGTACTTTCCTCTATTAGGATCTAGGTTTCTAGTACCCCCTTATTTTTAGGGACCTCCTATACTTCGATATTCATGACCTCTATTATGACTTCCTTACTAAATAGTACTACTTGAGCTACCCTTTATATATCTACGATACTGCCTATAGACTTATCGTCTATGCCTAATCTTATAAGCACTTAGAAGTACTATAATTAATTAGGATTAAGCTAAATTAGCTTCAAATTAGCTTTATCCTTAGGCTGCGGCCTAAGATAGATCTCTACTATATTAGAAAGATCTCTAGGGTCCTTCCTCTTTTCGTAGACAATTCCTAATCTATAGAATACCTAGTAGTTCTAGTATTAGTTCTACTATTAATGCTTTAGCTAGGGTTACATTCCTAGTAAAATTTTATTTAGGTACTATTAACATTCAGCAAAATCCGCTTTCCATATATAGCCTGCCTATACTAGTACCGCTAGCATATTAGATATGCCTTCTTCTAGAGTATTAAGTAGAAGCTTATTGATTTCGACTATTATAGGCTACTTATAGATTCAATCTATAATCATTTAGTTAATACGGAGCGATTTAAGCCCGTCTATAATATCTTCTAGCTCCTTTTCAGAAACGCTATCTATTAACTAGTTCTATAGTTATCTATCATCTTATAGTATATTATAAAGTAGTACTAGACCTTTTAATTTCTTAGTTTCCTTTAGTCTATATAGAATCGATTAGACTAGCAAGTAAATCAAGGCTACCTCCTTACTCAACTAATATAGCAATATCGCTATTAACTATTTATCTAGACATTAACTGATTTCTTTAATACTAGTAATATCCTTCTTGATATAATCGTATATCTATTTAAATTCCTATATATATTTTTAACTATACTTAGGTTCCTTATAGGTATACTTTATTGCTTTATCTTAAAGGTTTTATAGAAGTCTTTAGAGAAACTTTATTATTATTTAATAGTCAGTCAACCTAACTTCTTAAGGTAATCTTATAACTATATCATTAAATTCTCAGTAGTAAGTCTAGATCTATATCTTTAAAATCATTCTTATTATTCCCTAAAAAGTTTAGATAACTTAGTCTAGATAACTAATAATATACTTCATCTAATCTATATCCCTAGCTTGATGCTCTTCGCAAAGGATTTCCTAAAACCTCTTCTAGCTTTTCATTATCTTAGTAAGTCGTTCTATATTCTAAGCGATTTAGGAATCTATATACTAAATGGCCTAGTCGATCTTTTTATCTAAATGCTTAACTTTATAAGTCTTGAAGCATTATTCTAAAGTCCTAAAGTACTCTATAATATTAGTTCTATCGAAAGAAGGCATACTATAAGTCCCCTTAATTAGCATTAGGTTCTAAAAGGTAAGTTATAAGAGGCTCTTCTTATAGTAAGACCTCTTTAATTTAGACTTAGACTTTCAAGTTTTCTTTATAGCCTTATCGCTTAACTTAGTATCTAATATTAACTCTTTATTAGATAAAGAGTACTCTAAAGACAAGGAGGAAGATAATAAATTGTCCGATAATAATAAAATTAGTACTACCTTTAACTTATTCGGCTTCTTATCCTTCTCCTTCTTCTTCAAAGAGTCTTTCTTAAAAGACTCCTTCTTAGGGGCATCCTTAACGAAATTATCATTAATAATAAAAGGCTTAATCTACTCTAGAAATCCGTCTAGACCATACCTTCCTATCATAAAGATATTACTAGAATAGCTCTTAGGTCTACTAACTTTATCCGATATAATAGTTAGTATCTTTAAGGAAGTAGTACCATTTATCTTCTTCTTAAGTTTAGTATACTATTTCTACTTTGCTTCTACTACTAGCTTCCTCCTTTCCTTCCTTATTAGAGGCTTCTCTAGCTTAAAGCTAGGCAAAGATATTATATCTCCTAAAGAAGTACTTAAGGCCTTATCTTTTACTTCAGGTTAGTTGCTAGTAAAAGCTCCTACTAAAGCAGTTAGCATTCTATCTCTTACTAGGCTAACTCTACTAGTTGTAAGGTCTAATATAGGCATTATCTAGGCGAATCTAGTAGGAGTTTGCGGGTTAAATAAAGATATATTAATAGTAAATAATATGCTAGTATAATAACGAAGTAATATTACTTTAAGGAAAGTTAAGATAAGAATAAACTAATATTAATTTCTAAGATTTTTAGGTAAAGAGCAAAATCAAAATTCAGACTTAAAAACAAGACGTAAGGCATCTAAATAACCCTTAAATTTCAGCGTTAGGCACTAAAAATCCTTTATACACTTCCGTAATATCTAATATATACGCCTAAAACTTTCTTTTTCCTTAACAATTAAAATATAAGGACTACTTCTAAAAGACTTTATAATTATATAACCTAGCAAAATAAAGAATCGCCCTCTTAGATTTCGAAGTACTAGCCTTATAATCGTTCCTAATAGACCTATTCTCTCTCCTTATAATTTCTAGCTTCCAAGTAATCAGCTAAAACGCCTTTATAATTAGCTTACTTCAATATAATAGCTCAAACTGCTTGGTTATAGTCTAAACTCAAATTGTATCAAGATGTTACTAATCCTAATAAAAACGCAATTACAACCTTTCCCTAGTTACTAAAAACCGGTTTCTATAAATAAAGAGTACCAAACTAATAGGTCCTTGCTAGCATAATCCTTATAGTTTATTATCGCTATCATTTCTAGATATTAATATCAAATAGGTAGCGCTTTCAATCGAAAATAGTATCGCATTCTATATAGTTGCTATAGCAACGCTTCATAATTTATCTCGTGATTAAAAACTCCTAAAAGCTTTAACTTCTAGGTCTTAGATAGTTATAATAAAGGCTTCCTATTCCCCTTTTTAGTTAATAGCATTCAAATACATCCTATAAGCCCTAGAGTATGCCTTGTCCCTTATAGTAATTACCAATTTATTAAAGGGCAATATAACCGCAAACTCTATAGCTAGGATCTAACTTATAGAATACTCATAATTAATAAGTAAAATAATAAGAGGTTGTAATAAAATATATTATAGAAAATGGATAGTATTCTAAGTAAGTAGAGAAGCCCTATTTTATAAGGCTTCCTATAGCTTAAGCACCTGACTATTTATTACATAGTAGTATATCGCAACCCTATGATATTACTACTAGTACTACTATGCTATAAATAGTAGCGCTTAACCTTTTTAAAGTTAAGGGTATAAAGGAAATCCGCTATTTCCCTAATAAAATCTATATGCTTCTTCTAAACTTAGGACCTAATATTAATTCCTAGTATTATTTAATAGTCTCTAAGTACTATTTTATTTATCTACAAACTGCTATTCTGCTTATACCTCCGCCTTATAGTTAGTAATTAGTATTTTAGTAGTATTAGGTAGTAGTATAATACCTAGAGTTAGTAAAAATAGGTGAGGTGTTTTATGCCTTATTATAGAAGCAGCTTGCTCCTTTGCTATTGCTTCTTTAACTATAGTATTAATTGCTATTTTTACCTTCTACTTATTATTAAGCCTTACTTAGTATACTATCTTATATATACTCCTTACTAATACTATCTCCTGCTCTTCTTCTAATTATGATTTAATTAATAGAGGTTAGATAAAGCGATTTGCTTAAGTAATAATATAAGTATTATTGTCTTTATAAGCGTTTTTATAAGCGTTCTTATAAGCGTTTTCGTGAGCGTTTTCATATACTACATTTAATATAGATAGTCTACTTTAAGGTAGAACTAGTATTAATTGTATTAATTAAGCATTAAAGTTAACGTCTATATATATTAGGTTTAGAATTAATTAGAAGCTTTTCCTTCTCTTTATTATCTCTTCTACTTATATTATAGACTAGATAGTCTAATATTCTAGCTAGAGAATATATTTATAGATCTTCTTAGTAATTGACTTCTTATACTTCGGTATATAAATACTATATTTATATAGAAAGTCTTATAGATTCTTAATAATATCGCTATCTCCTATTATAAAGGTTTCTATAGTCTATCTATTAAAGTTATCCTAAAATCTATCTCAAAGCTTAAGGTCTATATAGTTTCCTCTAATATATCTATATTAATTAATAATTATATATCTATTAATAACCTCGTAGGTTAAAGTCTCTAGCTATTCTAGATCTAGCTTTTTTCCCTATACTTATACATCTATTACTATAGTATACTAGTCTAGGATTCTAATTATTATCATATTTTTAGATTTTTATAAAGAGGAAATAAATTTAGGATTATTAATTTTTCGATTTTTTATAAAGGAAATCGTTATTCTTTCGATTTATAAGGAATGCTACTACTTTTAGCGAAGAGACATATAATATTCTTATTATTAATATCTTCTTTTATACCTTCTAGAAGTGCCTAGGGTTTATAGATAAGGTTATTCTATATGATTTAATATAATCTCTTTATACCTTCTAAAGGTACCCAAGATCTTAAAGACCTAATAGGATATCCCTATCTTCTTCTTTAGTATAAAGTAGAAGCTTATAAGATATCTCTATATACTTAAGCCTTTAATCCTTTATACTTTTTAGGTACCTAGATATACTTTTTCTACTTCTTCTAACTTGATTCCTTACTATTCTATAGTTACTTCTAATAAGATGAACTACTAATTAGTATTAGTATTATAGGAGGTAATTACTTCTTACTAGCTAGTAGCTTATAAGACTTGATACTAGGTTTATAGTATTATATTAATAATATAGAAGTGATAGTAGTAGGGGCTAGAATGCTTAGAGGTTAGGCCTTTAAAGCTTACGTAACCCACGCTAAGTCACATGACTATAAAGACTAATATGTTACCCCTATTATGTCCCGATATATAGTTTATTACTATCTATTCTACTACTATTTATAAAGCGTATAGTATAAAGAAACTAGGTTCTTATTAAGCTTTATACTTAATAGTATTAATTACTACTAGAAGAACTATCTTAAGTTTTATTTTTCTTAAATATTTAAAACCTTAGGCTAAGACTACTTCTTAATATAATAGATACTTATAAAGTAATATTTTCTTTTTATACGAAATAAAAGAACTAATCTATAACTTTTTAAACTCTTTAAATATTAACCTAAAGCTAACCTTAATCTTAGAAAACTTAAAGTAAAGCTATTTAGTAAACTTTTAGTTATTTTTTCTTAATAGTAGCTTTTTTTCTTCTATCTTTTTTAACTACTTAAAATTAATCTAAATAGCTTTACTCTTCCTTACTAGCTTATTAATAGGAAAAACTTTTTTTAATCTAGGCTTATAAGCTATAAATACCTTTACTATCCTCTTTTCTCTATATAACTAATAAATATAAGAAAAAG
>QGMI01000667.1:0-22102 GCA_007821535.1 Lachnellula occidentalis | reverse complement strand
AGAACCCCAGACTAAGATTCCGCAACTTGCCCGGCGGACACGTAATCGCAATCAGCGCCACGACATTCGGCATCATAAGCGCGCCTCCGATGCCAGTCAGCGCGCGCACGACGACAAAGGCTGTAAACTATATGTACGCATGATACGTATAAGTAAGCGCATTTATAAAACTTGCGCTAGATCAACTCTGTAGCTTTATCTGCTCGAGTCTTCTAATTGACTAGAAGCAGAAGCAGAACGGAGCGCAGTAGAGCTTGACTGACTGACCCACAGCTGTATACCGAGACAGGAGTAGAAGCGCAGCAGGAACAGAAGCAGAGAAGGAAATGTCCATCATAATCACTCACGTTTTCAACGAAGCCATTAACAACCGACCACAGCACAAACCACGCCCCGCCCCAAAGCAGCACATTCTTATGCCCATACACGGCCCCCAGGGTCCCACTAACAAGCACAAACGTGCCCTGCGTCAGCGGATACGCAGCCGCGATCCAATTCGCCTGCCCCGGGCCCGTCTTGACACCTAGCAGCTTACTGATTTCCAGACCGGCTGCTAGGCCGACGATGTTGGATATCATCTGGGGTTGAATGGAAGGTTAGTCTAGAGGTAGAAGTGGAATTGATAGGTGAGACTACGCAGTGAGAAGTGAATTCCGCTGGAAAGAAAGAAGAAAAAAGGAGGGAAAGACTAACCTGCACAAAATTACAAGACACGATAAGAACCAAGATTGTAAGTTTACGCACATCACCTAGATCGTGAAATGATTCTTGTTCTTGTTCGAAGACTCGCGTGTTACTCGCGGGGCCGGGGATAGAGGAAAGCAACGGAGGGTCTTCTGCGGCGGGTTGTGCTGGTTGAGAAGGGTGAGGTGGAGGTGAGGTGATGATGGTGATGGGTTCGAGTTGGATTGTTTGGGTTGATGACATTTTTGGTGTTGGTTTGTTAGTCAGTATGTAAATGCTTACGACGAGGTGGACGAGAAAGGTTTCGAGGAGTAATGGACGTCGAGCGAGGAGGTGAAGTGTAGAGTGGGGTTGAAACCAGCACTACTTGCTTATGCCACCTGATGTGCATATGTATATCATTTCTTCTCCGGGTAGAAATATGTCATCCTTGACAGTGCAGTGGGTGCTCGCAGACTCACATGTAAATCTCGTTAGCTCCAAAACCATATGTATTGAAGTAGATAATCATATATACCCAATAATCTTTTGACCTGTAATCTCAAAGTAACACACATCATAATCCGCCAAATACTCCATATGACACCATCCTAAAGAGTCCTCTGCGCCTCAAAGCTTTTCAAAATTCGTCCAAACATACAACACATCCTCCAGCATCCCATCTCCGTCAGCGCCGTACTAGCATTGCGCATATGCTTAAGATACTTCTCCCTCGGCGCATCAGTCTTCAACTTAGCATACGCCCAACAAATAATACCACCCGTGAATAGACAAATAGCAACCTCAAAGCTACTATCCGGCACAATGCCAGAATTAACACATGAGTGGCACAGATCTAACATGCTGTACACGTGCGCCATAGTTGTATTGGCCATCTCGCTATTCGCCCAATGCTTGAGATTTTCTTCGGCGAAGTCGCCGTCATTTGTATTGTTTGAGCGCCCGGCGACGAGGTGCATGTCTGAGAGACTGACGTCAAGGGAAATGTAGGCGAGTTTTTGAAGAAGGGTCGCGGAGACGCTTGTTTCGGGCGTTAGGTAGCAGTCACCCCAACTGTCGAGGCCATCTACGAGCCACTTTCGACGGTCCCTTAAACTCTCGCCGATGGGAAGAGCAGAGGCCCCGAAAGCGCCCATCAATCCGGTTGGATTCATCATAGATGTTGATTGACGCCATTCAAAAATGTGCGTGTGAAGGGCGTAAAGCAGAATAATCTTTCCGAGTTCACCTCCTATGCTGGCAATTGGAGAAGCTGGCTTCATGCGTTTGCGGAGGAGACAAGCGTTAAGAGCATGCAAGTAGTATGTTATAGGTGGCCCATCAGCCGCACCAACAAGCATTCTCCATGATTCACCAGTGGGAGATTCCCAATACTTCTCCGGACAAGGAAAGACGCAATTTGTGGTTTCTGCTTTACTAATGTACGGCTGGTTATTGAACAACGCTGGGAACATACAGTCATAAACCTAGCCTCGTTAGTGTAATTCCTAGATAACTGAGCAGAAAACATACGTAGATGGAAAGCCCAAGTCGCTTCTTCTTCTCATTCTCTACCCACGCCATCCAAGAAACATCCGATGGACTCTGACTCTCGCGTTGGTAGTGATTGACTTCCACATTCGCCGCCGGACGGCAATCCAAGAGGCGAGCTCGGCGAAGAGCAGTAATGAGTACACCTCTGTTTCCTTCGGAGAATTCATACGCCGGTTTGCTTCCACTCCAAGTACCAGCCAGGCAGAGTAGGAAGTATGTCAGGATGTTGTCGGCGGATCGAAGCTACTTTTGTCAGCTGGTGTAATCAAATGAGATGCGGGAACTTACATATTTCTCATCTAATTCCTGCATACGGAAGCAGGCAATCCTGAGATGGTCATAAAAGAGACGACAGAATCGACCTCGGTCCATCCGGGAATGTCCCGAGCCAAGGAACATCATGGCAAGAAGAAGCAGAGGAGGGCTGCGATATATATCGAAAGTGGGAAGATGGACGACCGGAAACCTCGGATGAATGAACCTGATGTAGAGGCGAAGAAAGAAATCCAAGACACCAGTCGGTGGGAATATCACGTCGACAATCTCGGGACGAGAGAGCTCATTTCTGCCAAATTGGGTTCCGTCCAAAGTGGACAGCAATGTATCCCGAAGTGATTCGTCAATATTCTGGAAGGGATGAATAGTTGAGGCATTGAGTCCAGCTCCTCTTGCTTCATCAAGGATAGGCTGCCATGAGACGGGTATGAGATGAAGTGGCACAATGCGAGGAGCAAGACGGCGATTATGAGTAGCATCAATTTCGCCAGCCTTGTCTGGCCAGTCATTCGTCTCTTCATCCTCGGCATCAGCAGCGTCAATGGGGTGGACTTCATATTTCTGATAAGGGACATAGTGATATGGATCACCGGGGAAATCGCCCACACCTTTCTCCATATCGTAATGTGGAGAGTTGTCAGTGCCGAAGGAGTTGAGTGACCAGGAGATGTCGGCATTATATGTACCCATATATGCATTGGCGGAATCTCCGTAAAGCATGAATCCACCCCATAGATTTGGATCGAACGTCTCGGATGGGGTGAATGTGAAGGGATACGGTTCCTGTGGAGCCAATGCAGCTTCCATTAGGCTTGTAAGACCTTGGGACGGATTTGGAGGGCCCTGCAGCAGAGCGGGGGCTTGGCCATCAAGCCCATCATGTGGCAGAATATTTTGGTACCCGGCACTAGGATGCTCGATAAAGATATTTTGATGTTGTTCATGGTAGACGTCGTTAGGGTGACCATTCAACAAAGCACCGCTTGAGTGGCCATTGGAGATTATATTGGGATTAGGATGACCGCCATTGGAAACGCCATTCTGATGGTGATCTTGAATGACAGGAAGACTTGTCTCTTGAGGCATCGACCGTCCACCATTATGCACCTCTGGGTCGAACCGCTGGGCATCCGGCTGGGCCTGCAGTGGGGAGGATGAAGTATGTTCAAGCTGGGTCACGTGTTGTCTTGTCGACCCCTCATGAATACGGCGGTGGCGGTTGAGCAAGTCACTTCTGGTGAAGCGTTTCTTGCAAATATTGCAAGCAAATTTTCCTATATCTTCATCTAAAAAAGAGCCAAGCATCAGACATGAGGTGGACGGTGAAGGGGATTGCAGGGAAGGACAAGAAGATGCAGCTTACGATTGGCCTGGTGTCGTGTGAGATTCTCGATGCGGCTGAAATTCTTGGGACATCTCGGACACTGGAAGCGCTGGCCGGTAGGCGCAGCAGCTTTGGCCGGCGATTTACTGTTCTTTGCAAGCTCTTTGGGCTGTTTCTTGGTGCCATTGGGGCTGTTGGTATTGATATTGGTATTATTGGGTGCGGCAGGCTTGCTACCGATATTGCTGTTGTTGATGGGACTGTAGTCGTGTACCACAGCTACAGGCCCACGTCCATGCCCATTGACTTCCACCTTGACGGCATGCATCTCTTGGTGGTGGTGGTGGACGATGCCATGAGCACCATGAGCATGAGCATGGTTGTGGCCATAACCGTTGCTTACCGGTATCCGCGATGCCGTCTCCATGCTGTCAGGTGGAAGCGTGGAGGACTAGAGATCAGAATAGGATCGATTAGCACAGTAGTAGTGGACGAGACAGGATCTGATTAGGATTGTGAGATGTCAATGTGGACTCCAGACCCCAGAGCAGTGGAGTGAAAGCTGACGGGTGGTCAATTGAAGAGGTTGTGTCGTCTCGGTCGTTGCTGCATAAATGCGGCTTGTGGACGGATCGTCGTGGACGTTGAATCGTTAGCGGATTATTTTAGTAATATAGTAAAAAGCGAGAGCGAGTTGACAACACTTCATTCCCATTCCATCAAGCCTTTGGACTTGCCACAAGTTAAAGGTACAACTTAGATTAGAACCCAGATACAGATTAATAATACAGCCGTCACCTCTCTTCTTATAATTCCACTAAACTCGGGGATCGCCATGTTGGTGGGCGCCATGGAGCCTCGGACATGTTCAGGAGGGGCAGAGTTCCCGACCGGCTTGATTGTCCCGGTCTATGTCGTAAGTACAGGGTACTCTATCTACCCCATAAACGTCTCTATCTTACTTGAAGAGATCAGTCGTTTATTTTTAGAATACCTAGGCAAGTATAGTAAGTACGTGTATATCTAATATTACCCCATCTACATCCTGATATCTGGTAGGAGCAACTTGGCTAAATTGTTCATCCTTAACTCTATCAGAATCGCAGAATTGAGTTGATTGAGAAATAGTGGTGAGGGGTGGTCGGGGGGTAGAGGCGGGGGCCCTAGTGGTGGGCGGCCTTAGGCCAATGGGTACCTACCTTAGAAGCCGTACGAGCACAGTATTTACGCTCACTAACGTTACACGTGACACTTGTATCAGGTATCACGTGCTTTACACACATTTCAATAAACTCCTACAGTGTTTCACAGCCTTCCTATAAAAGAACTATCAATTATCAGTACTTAGGCTGTGTATTATGCTTCTCTATATGAGATTCGAAAAGCGGCATTTACTCTCATCAACTTTCAATGTTCCACGCTACCTGACAAGTTGTGTGCTAATTCTTTTCTGTCCACCGAGGGGATGCTTCTTCTTTTTATCGAGACGGCCGTAAAACACTGTAGGAGTTAGGAGACTGCATCAATAGGTTTATACAACCGACTACAACTACATCTACAGATCCAATATCTAGAAACCCCCAGTAGTATGATTAGTATATTGCTCTATTGTTGATATAGTACATCAAACCATCCCAGTCCTCTATTCAAACTCCCCATCAACACTCTCAAAAGTATCCAAGAAGCCCTTGAAGATCTTCACCCCCAACCCAGGATCTAAACTTCCAGTTGTAGCTCTGATAGAATGCATGCTCAGCTGCGGAATACCAGCATCAATAGCCCTAACACCCATCGCAGAACTAAGCATTGGTCCAACAGTTCCCCCGCTTCGCGAATCATTCCGAATCATAAACAGCTGCAATTTGTTGTCCGTCTTTTCGGCAACTCTGGTAAGGAGAGCGGTGGAAACTGAATCGGTGGTCATATGTCCATTTGAATCAGCGGATACCACGAGGCCGACGTTTAATCTGGGAGAATGGCCCTCAAGGTACGAAGCGAGGAAGTTGGGGTTTACGGCGTGCGTGACATCTGCCGAGACGAGGAAGGAGTTGGCGTATGTCTGAGAAAGGATATTGGCGCTAGTTCCATTTCTGGACAAAGATTCCGTGATTCTCTCAACGGTGCTGGGTAAGAAGTTGCCCTTTGCACCTTGTCGGAGCTGGCTGCCGATTTCCTCGTCGTCGAAAACGCCAACAAGCTTTACTATTCCATCTTCTGCGGAGGTGGAAGCCGTGGAAGAGGCGAGTAGTGCTTCAATGGCGGACCATGAACAAAGTTTGTCATCAATACGACCAGCGAAGATGAACTCCTTGTCTAATCCACCAACTTGTGCGGGCTGTGTATCGTATAATTCGAGTTCCCAATTGACTATTGAAGAGTAGTCTTGGATGCTCAGTTCTCCCGCGATCGCACGTACGAGTTTGGGAGGTTGTGTTGCGGCAAATGTTCCCTCACCACCCAATGTCAAATTTTTGAATGCATCGTCCGCGGAATGGATATCGGAATTGTCGAGGCCAATGATGGGAACTGCCTGTGTCTCTGCATTGTTTTGTCCAAACATACCAAGCCCGAAGTGAGGTGCCAGAGTAGGGATTCGAGCAACTAAGACTCCATTAGCCAATGTACTTTCCTTTTGCCTGCAAACTTACTTGGCCATCCCAGCTTCACCAGCTTCGTGTCGATCTTTCCAGTCTTTGAATCTTTCACTAATACTCTTCCTCCAATACCAAGGTCTCTGTCCCACCATGTGTTGTTGAGAGCACCGGCATATGGCGCGACGCCCAATTGAACGTATCCAGCAGATGTCTTCTTGTTACTTACAGGCTTTAATCGTGCCGTCAAAGCATCGACGTGACCTGCAATCATTGCAACTCCATTGCCACTTTTATATCCGCCTCCCACCGTGAATGCAATCAAACTACTGCCATTTCGTGTGACGAAGTATTTACCTCCAGTCTTCACTTGTTCGTTCCAGGACGAGCGTTCGGAAAGCTTTTTGAACCCAGCGTTTTCTAACTTGGACTCAAAATGTGACACAGTATGGAAAACGGTGGGGTTGTCTGTCAAGAAGTCACAGAAGGGCTGTGTATATGCCTCTGGGATCTTCAACGTATTATCCACCCCAACCAGTCCCTTTGTGATCAAGCTGCTGGGCGGCTGTAGCTGCACCACCGCTGCTCGATCCCTCATGGACTCACGGAACTTCTTCGCACTCTCATTGTATTGCTCAAAAAGACTCAATTGTTCGCTTTCGTTTGAGACATTGTTGACATTCGATTCTTTGCCATTGACTTTCGTTGCACCGGCACCGAGGATTGGAGGGTCCGCAAGGCAAACGCGTCCATCAGCCCTGCCATCAGACATCCTTCCCTTTTCCGTAGGCTTTCTTCTTGTGGGCAGATAGCCTGCAGGGGCATGTGGAGGTGGCATAACCCTTTCAGGTGGAGGAGTGCGATTCGCCGGAGCTGAACTCGGCGAAAACATCGGAGCACCGTATGGCACTGGTAGGTATCCTACCCCTGGAGGATAGGAAGTTGTAGGAGTGCGATTCGTCGTAGCTGAAATCGGCGCAAACATCGGAGCACCGTAGTACGATTGAGGATAGGTAGTTGTAGAAGCAGGAGAGCTCGATTGTTTCGTTGCTGTGAGCGAAGCAACCTGCTCTTCGAGCGCAGCGATCCGCTGGCGAGCTGCTTGTTCTTGGAGGGAGCTGGTGCTAACGCTGCCGCGGAGAGAGGTGGGGTTGTTTTTGGCCATGATTGGAATTATATGATGTTCTGATTTGGTTTTATGGTGAGGAGTGTGGTAGAGGGAAGTGATGAAGAGATGAAGAGGTGGTTGTGGTGAGCTGGGGCTGGGAGCTTGTGTGGGGCTGTGATGATGTTGATCAGTTGTTGAGCTTGGCGTTCGCAAGCATGGTTCATGCGCAACGTGCCGTGCGCAGGTGCTTTTCACAGCTTCATATCGACATCAGGCAGCAATGCGGGAGGCTACTTGTTGTGATTTGTTATTTATGTAGTATATCATTGTGCAGTACAGTATTACATGTCTTCACATTCGCGATTCACTGATTTGTCACGGCTCATAGCATGAGGTTGTATCTCAATGCCGTTAAAACGCTTTGATTTCATTTCGTAGATGTTTCACTGACCCATCCATCCATATGCTGCAAAAGCCCATGCAAGCATGCCCAAACCACCTCTCCATCATCATTTCATATGCAGTGATCATTTGGGAATTCCTTAATACAACACTCTAGTAGTTGTTGAATTGTTGGGGACGTTCGTACTGGTTTCTATTTGAATCAGTTAGTAATCATCTTCGCAGAGGTAGTCCGAGAAGACTTACGGGTCATATTGATCAGCACCCTGGTTCTGGACGTAGTGCTCATCATACATGCTCTCAGCATTGCGCTTGGCGTGGCTCTTGGCCTTCTCACGGTCGACGAAGTCCATTCCCTTGGTCTCAGCGAGCTTGTCGACTTCAGCACCGGCAATACCGACAAGGAGCTCCTTGGCGAATTGGTGGGAAACTGGCTTGCCTAAGGGTTAAGATTTAGATGTTAGTATGTCTTTCTGGCTTGAATGTGTTCCTAGGTAGGGCGAGTTGAAGGGATAGAAGGGATATGTGTATTTACCCTCTGCGCGCTGTCTGTCCTCGAAGATCTTGAATGCACCGAAGGAGGCGGCACCAGCAAGAGCCTCGTGGCCGAAGTTGGATTCGTTCACGTCGCCACTCTGGGCCTGGTTGTAGGCGTTCTCAGATTCTCCTGGGAAAGCAGCATGTCAGCATGGCTATTGGAAACCGAGGTAGGTAAGCGGAGGAGAAGGATGTTGGATCGAAACTTACCCCATCCGAAAACCATGTTGACTGAGTGAGTGAGTTGGGTTGGTAAGATTGAGTGGATTTGGTATGAGTGGATGTTTGTGTTTGTGTTTGTGTTTGTTGGTTGTGTTGAAGTTAGTTAGGAGTGTGTTGTGAAAGAGGAGAGGGAAGAGTGGAGGGGCAGGAAGGAGGGGTTCATATATAGACCAAGCATCCCCATCGGTGATGAATGAATGTGTCAGGAATCATCCGTGAACCACTCCACTTGGCCAACAATCAACCATTCACGGTTCACGATCTCAGATTCAGGGTAGCCAGGATCCCCCACTTGCACTGGTCTAACGATTCTAGGCCAGCCGCGGACCTCAAGTTGCCCCTCACCACCACTGGCGTGCGTGGCTCGGATTCTGCTTCGAAACAATTCATGCTTTCTCACAGTCCATGGCGGCAATTGAGATGACTGTGATAGGTTTCAAACACGAACGCATGGCTACTGAAATTGGATCTCAGCTGGCCAGGGCAGAGACACAAACAAAACACTCGCCGGTTATTGGAGCATTTGGAGGAGGGGTACTGTAAGCTTAAGAGCTCGTATCAGAATACAGTTCGCAGAGTGAAACGGATCATAACTTTAGGATCGACCTCTCTATCAAAGTACTTGTACCCTAATTTGGTGTAGTCTGTCTATTGATGCTTCCCAGCAAGTCAATTGAGTCCACAGCTTCACCTGTACAGTAGGGGTCCAAAAGTAGCAGAAGAGTGAGCTGCGATGTGCTGTACTCCTTCCCGCATTTCGAGCTTAGAAAGGCTTAACCTGACCCCACCGTCGTACCCATCTCCGTACGTGGCGTGGAAATCGCCATCAAGGTTAGATTCAAGGTAGTGGGGTTCGGGCAGTGCTTCATGCAAACCATCCGTTTCTCTTTGGCGACTTAGACTATCTCGTGTCTGAAGGAAGTTTGGTTATGCTTTAGCATCAACACAGCCAGTCCCTCACAGCTGACGCTCAACGCCTGGAGCTTGAAAGAACTACCTCCGTATGCGTAGCGCATAACTCAGCCACGTCGGGTCAGGTCAGGTCTGACATGAATGACATGGCTATCAAGCTTTTGCCCAGAGACCAGATGTCTTGGCGGCCATTACCCGTTGGCCTAAGGCCTGCCCCCCACTTTTATTTCCCCCCCCGACCACCCCCCAGTGGTGGTTGGGCAAAGCGAGTTCGACACCAAAGCGGGTCCGATAGCTGACTAAGCCTACAAAGTGACTTACCTCTCATTACACTTTTATATGCAATCTACACATAAAAATATTCACCCAACATATCATGAAGCGAATCTCCTAGCCTACTAGCTCATCTAGATGCTAATTTGCACACTCTATCTAACCTGCAATTAGCAATTAAGTATTGCTTAGTGCACTCTAGGTATAATAAGACGTATATTATAAAGTAATTTAGGGTCAAGCATATTACTCTTATTATACACTTAAAGAATCTAGAAATGGGTACCTACTCTATATATAGGCAGAATTAGAAGCTTATATCTAAGGCCTAAGAGAGAGCTATCTACTACTATATCGACTATTAATATGTAGTAGGGATCTATACTATTTATCTAATGATTAAGAGCGCTATTTGGTTCATTATCTAGTAATAGAATCTATAGCGGAAAAGGCTATCAGATGAGTAGTATAGGCAGTTTTTTAGGAATCATATAGCTACTAAAAAGAAGACGAGAACTAGGCCTATAGACACGAAAAGGCTTATAGCCTAAGATCCCTACGTCATATAAGAATAGTTTAATAAGGTATATGCATATAAGGTATAATATGTAGTAAGAGATAAGGATATATAGAATATGGACAAATAAGGGATTTAAGCTAGAATATATAAGAGGGAGGAAGTATAGATCCTAGAGAAAGTAGGCCCTGTTTTTACTAATTCCCTAAATGACTAGAGGAATGTAACGCTTATTAAGGGCATATCTGCTAGTAGTTTAACTATTCTACTATATATTATCTACTAGGGCAAATATATTATAGGCTAATAGTTCAATCCTATAATATAATAGGGGAATAAGCTAGTTTTTGCTATAGATTCGGGATTTACGAATAAAGAAATCGGCCTAGAATGGCTAGATCACTTTATCTCCTTTAGTAGTACTAGACTGACTAAAAGGCCCTAGAAGATACTCTTTGTAGATAGCTATTCATCTTATATTTTAGACCGATTTATTAATAAATGCGCTGAAAATTATATTCTTTTAGTCTAATTCCCTAGTCACCTGACCTACCTTATGTAGCTATGCGATTAGAAGCCCTTCTAGCAAATGAAATACTTCTACTAGATGGCTATATAGAAGGCCTTACAAGCTATAGATACTTCTTATAGCGTTCCTAATCTCTTATATGACCTAGAGGAGATTCGAGATAAGGCCCTAAAGCCTACAACTATAAGGTATACATTTGTAGATATCAGGCTAGCCCTTCTTAATTATATAAAGGTTTTAGACTAGATGAAAGCTATACTACTAGAGTATCCTAATCTAGTAGTAGACTTTAAGCTCTACTAATTAGATTATCCTATTACCCCTAAGAGCAGCTAAGATCTTATTAAGAAAATATAGTATTAGAACTAGAAATTTGCTTGAAAATCAGGCGAAAATCTAATTTTAAGTAGCCCTTCTTAGTAGGAGTAGGATTGCACTTTTAGGAGTACTATAGAAGTACTAGCATTCGCCTAGACTACTAAAAATGAGCTTACTAAGATGAAAATAGCTTATAGGGAAGCTAAGAAGCAGAAGGAAGCTTAGGAGAAAGGTATGCTAATAAAAGGGGGGCCCTTAATATAGTAGGATGCAGCTAAAATCCGTAAAGCATGTGATAAAGTAAAGGTAGTACGCCTAGAGAAGGCACTAAGAAGTAAGGTAATAAAGGAAGTAGTAGAAGTAAAAGCGAAAATAGGCTAGGTAGGCCTAGAATATCAGGAGGAAAATAGGAAGAAAAAGAGAGAGAATTACTACTCCTAGAAGGCCTAGATCTAGAGAAAGAATAGACTAAAGAGTAGATAAAGAAAGGGGTTTTTACTCGAAATAAGAAAGGAAAGGCAATCTATATAGATAATAGTATATCAATTTTAGTAGAGTAAAAGAAGCAAGCAATAGAGGCTAGAGAGGGGTTTTTAGACTTTATAGAGGCGCTAGAAGGCCCTAAGCCTAGGGAATCGGATAGTGAAGCATTAGTAGATATCACTATATTTAGTAGCAGATACCCTTATTATAAGGCAAAGAAGAGAAGGAAGTAAGAGGTTAAATGTATTGCAAATGTTAATTATTTGACGTAGAACTAAAAAAGTGAGGAGGTTATCCCGATTAGGCATGGCGTGCTGCTTAGTCAGCTGTCGGACCCGCTTTGGTGTCGAACTCGCTTTGCCCAACACCACTGGGGGGTGGTCGGGGGGGGAAATAAAAGTGGGGGGCAGGCCTTAGGCCAACGGGTAGGCGAAGGCTTGTTTGGATTGCCATACACGTGACTATCACGAGAATTCCACATCACGAGATCTACAAGAAATTCAACAACAGGAATAAGTGTCGTAACTTCTGAACAGCAATAGTAGTCAGACTTGGCAGCATTATACGACTCTCCTCCTGGAATGGCATCATCCTCACGACCCCGTCTCCCCACCCCCTCAGACTTCCCTCCCAACCTAACCCTCTCCATCAACCCCCCCACCACCGGCTCCCCAGTCAACATCTTAATCCTCCTCCACGGCCTCGGCGACACACACACATCCTTCACCACCCTCGGGAAATCTCTCAACCTCCCCGAAACAGTTACTATATCCCTACGCGGTAAGGCCCCCACCCCTAGGTCCCTTTATATCACGTTTCACCCCCCCCTTACTATCACCACATGACATGAACACAAAGATTATTTACTTCACCTCCACCTTACTTTATATCACTAACACCCTTCCCTCAGCCCCAAACCCCATCCCCCCAATCTTCACCGGCTCCTCAGAACCCTCATTCCACTGGGGCGACGACATCCTATTCGACGAATCCAAAGGCTCCATTGACCTAGACGCCGGCTTCAGCACCACGCGCAAGATCCTCCTCGACATCATCATAAAAGACATCCTACTAACAAAATGCCACTACCCCGCGCGCAATATCCTATTCTACGGCTACGGGCAGGGCGGAATGGCTGCTTTAGCTGTAGCTGCGGCCGCAGGAGCTGCTGCTGACGATATGCAAGACCTGGAGTTCGGCGGTGTGGTTAGTGTGGGGGGCCGCTTACCTGCCTCGATTTCCACATCGTCGAGTCAGAAGTGCAAAACCCCCGTGCTGCTCTGTGGCGGGAGTAGGAGTCGCGAGGTCACGAGACAGGCGGTCGATGCGTTGAAGGAGCGCTTTGCGGCCGTGGAGTATGTAAAGTGGGCTAAGGAGGGGGATGGCATGCCGGGGAGTCGGGAGGAAATGTTGCCGATTATGAAGTTCTTTGCCAGGCGGTTGAGGAGCAGGGCGGGGGTGCCTGAGGGGGCTGTTGAGGTTTGAGGGTGAGATGGGAACCGAATGAATGAATGAATGAATGACTTGTGTAAAAAGAAAAGGATAAAGGAAGGGGACATGTTTGAATATTACAATCATGGGAGGAAAGCCTCTTGGCTAATCAGAATGGGACGTCTTATAGCCCGTCAGAGGCATGTTGTATGGAATGAAAGAAGCTCTCAGGAGTTGGTCTCATTGCTGGATGTAGCATTCGCCTCTTGAGAAATAGACGCGACAGGCAACAGCCGGGTTCGAAGCTGGATAGAGAAGATAGCGAAACCAGCTACTCAGGAATGATATACGTTGATTATTCTGCTTCTATTTTATCTTCTTCCTCGCCCTCAGGGGTCTCTATCCCTTTCTCTCCAGCTTCAGCAGTCGCCGTCGCAGCCGCAGCGACAGCGTTATCCTTTTGCGCCTGTCTCGCTGCCTTCTTCAACTGCCTCCTACTAATTCCAATCACCTCCCCACCCTCTTTCCCCTCCTCCGTCCTAATCTTCACCTCCCATTTCGCCCTCGCCTTCTCCTCATCCTCCGCACTCCACTCCTGCGGCAACACTGCAAACACAAGATAACTCGTGTGCGTCTTGACATCGGGTTCACACCTATGCGCCAAATTTCCCTCCTTGTACAGCTTCCTATCTACCAAGCTCTCGAGTATCGCCTCGCGATTATTAGGATTAACCTTATCCTTCTTCGCCTCGACCTTCTTCTCGCCAGTCTCATGGAACGTCTTGAAAGTCCCCTCGACTTCAATTAAACGCGCGAGCGCTTCGTCTACCGATGCTGGTGTTGTTTGTAGACCGCGCTGTGCGCCGTTGTCGATGCCGACTCGTTCTCGGCGTACTTCGAAGCGCTTTTGTGCTAGTTCCACCATCTCGATGTCGACCCAGCCTAGCTTTCGCATGGCGGAGATGGTGCTCTGGACTTGTTCGATGCAGGGTGAGAATGTACACAGGTGGACAGGCTTGGCAGGGTTTAAAGCCGAGAGAAAGGGGGTTGTTGGAGCTTCAGTCGTGCCGTTCGCAAGTGGTGTTGCTGCTTCTGAACTTTCCTGGGATGGTTTTGGCGGAGAGGATCGTGTTAGGTGTGGAAGAGCAAGCCATGGAGCTGGGAGATCCAGGAAAATAGCATCTGCCTTTGGACTGTGGTCCTCGACTAGGAAGCCATCCTCGCAGACATCTCGATGGGTGATCTGCACAACCCCGTCTAATCCGTGCTCTATTATTTCCTCCCCCAATTTCTGATGCCTCTGTTCGTGGAATTCAAAACTCCAGACTTTCCCCAACTTTTCCTCTTTTGAGGTGCCATTGACATCAGCTTCCCCGGGGTATCCACGGAAGACAGCCCTCGCAGAAGCATGTGTAAATGACCCACTGCCTGCCCCAGCTTCTATAATACTCGATCCGGGTCTCGCGCGTATCCTGTGAAGGATATAACTGTAGTCTGGCGTATATACCACCTGTGTTCGATGTGGTAAAGAGCTCGTCCAGTTCTCTGGTGTGGGTGGAAGCAAATGTATAAAGCCACTCGCAGCAGTCTCCGCTTCCTTCTCCTCCTTTCCTTCTGCCGACGTACTAATAGCGACCTCCCCGTCCTCAGATTCGCGCCTCTTATTTGGATGTTCCGTCGACTCAGCGTCTTCTCGTTTCCGCTTCTTCTCTTGAGGCTCCTTTTTCTCCTGCTTTTGCCCGCGACGTCCTCGAGACCCTGTATCGACTTTCGAGGCTCGGACCTGGGTTCCCCATGGTAGTCCAATCAACGTGGTGTGAGGAAATGACCCAAATCGAGTATTCACAACCTTGCCCTCCGAGTAGCCTTCATCATCTTCGTCATGGTCCCTGAGAACTGTAGGGGCTTGTAGGTCGCGCTTGAGATGGACAATTGACAGGCGATCTGTCTTTGCTATTGCCCCAGGATGCAGAAAGGGCGAACTTTGTGAAGTCATTTTGATTGGGTTGTATCAAAACTTTCCATGAATTTTGACGAGGCTGAAATATTTTTGAAATTCAGCCGGCCGGAAGCGAGTCCGTCCCTTCCCCTCCACTGAATGTTGCGGTACACAAGACAAGACAACCTGACTCACATCACATCAGCCCAACACATTCCGACCACTCTCCTTAAAACATTTGCGCAGAGACTATATGCTCTATCTTTCCTCATTTCTGCGCATTTCTGCACCAAAACCCGTATATGTTGCTGCTTTTCGAACCTACAAAACTACCACGAACTCCACTATGGCGCAATTGAAAGTCCACAACTCCCTGAAGCCTGGTGCTCCTGTGCCATTTACGCCCAAGGAAGAGGGAAAGGTGGCTTGGTATGCCTGTGGTCCTACAGTCTACGATCATTCCCATCTGGGACATGCGAGGAATTATGTCTCGACGGATATTATACGCAGGATTATGCGGGATTACTTTGGGTTCAAGGTCAACTTTGTCATGAACATTACGGACGTTGATGACAAGGTGGGCAAATCAAGCATTTTATTTTTGAACTCCTGCTGATTTCTGCAGATTATTCTGAAAGCGCGGAGACAACGATTGCTAGAATTAGAGAAGTCGAAGAATTATACACCAGAGGTGCTTTCAAATCTCGCAATTACAGCATTCCAATCCTACGCCCAAGGAAACCTGCCACTTTTGAATGATGGATTTGACCTCAGCCCGAACAACTATGTGGAGAGGAGAGATGCTGTATATGGAAAGGTGTTGGCTGGAGGGACTCTGATGGGGGAAGGCAAACCAGGCGACGATGAAGCCAAAATGAAGATGCACCTCAACAACCTCACATCCGCGGCAGCAGCAATACAAGAAAACAAAGTGCTTGGAGGTGCAGACGAGATATTACTACCGTATTTGGATTCGCTTTACAAGGATTCGATCGATGGGAGAGACCACAAGATATTTACAGATGTCACGAAATACTGGGAGGACCGTTTTATGGATGATATGGATGCCTTGAATGTCATGCGACCAGACGTTATTACGCGAGTTACAGAATATGTACCTCAAATCGTCAATTTTGTCAATCAGATTGTCACAAAGGGCTTTGCATATGAAGCAGACGGCTCAGTTTACTTTGATATTGCAGCTTTCGAAAAGGCCGGTAATCCTTATGCACGATTAAGACCAGAAAGTCGAAATGACAAAGCATTACAAGAAGATGGCGAGGGTTCACTTTCAAAGAACTTGGGCGGCAAGCGGGGCGCGGGTGATTTTGCATTGTGGAAGAAATCGAAAGCTGGGGAACCAGTATGGGCAAGTCCATGGGGTGAAGGTAGACCTGGGTGGCATATCGAGTGCTCGGTGATGGCATCAGATATCCTTGGTTCGCAGATGGATATCCATTCTGGTGGCATTGATCTTGCGTTCCCTCATCACGATAATGAGCTGGCACAATCCGAGGCGTATTTCTGCGAGCACGGAAAGGGACCTCATAGCTGGGTCAGTTATTTCTTGCACATGGGCCATCTGTCAATTGCGGGATCAAAGATGTCGAAATCGTTAAAGAATTTCCAGACTATTAGAGATGCGCTGAACACGGATTATACACCGAGAGGCATGAGGGTCGTTTTCTTGTTGGGGAGGTGGAACGATGGCGTTGAGATCTCACCAGACATGAAGACAATGGCAGAGAGTTGGGAGGCAAGTGTGAACGTAAGTCCGCTACAACAAAATGCAATACCCCTTACTGACGTTAATAGAACTTCTTTATTGTTGTGAAATCTCTCATTACTGAGAAAAGTGCAAATGATGCTCTCGAATCTCTCTCTATTAATGCAGATGCCCAAGATGGACTCCAGGCGAGCCTTGTGTAAGTAAGCTCCTTACATGCCTACTTTGTCCATTTCGGGAGTGATGTTTTGGAGTCAATTACCCCTTGAATTTTGTCACAAATCCTGTGGAACATTATTCCGACCCGAAATACCTACTTTATCAGACAATGCTGACTCGAAGTTCTCACTCTAGAAAATCACAAAAGGAGATGGAGGCTGCACTTACAGATTCCTTTGATACCCCACGAGCGATGCGAGTTTTATCTCAACTCATCACGGAAGCAAACACCATTGCACACAAAGCAGATGCAGACGTACAGGGCCTCGAAGCTGTGGCACGATGGGTGACTAAAATAGTTGGGATATTCGGATTGGACGCAAATGCAACACCACCATACACTGGTTTAGGCTGGGCTAGCAGCGCGGCCAGCGCCAACATATCTCCACAAGAAACTGTAGCACCATTCGCTGCTGTATTCCAGAAGGTCAAGAGCGAAGTCGAGAGTCTAGCCCTGCACTCAGAAGCTCTCGACAAGCTTCTCGCAGCGAACGTCGACGGCGAATTCCAGTCTCTAGCGACAGCAGGCTCAACCGACCCCGAAGCACTGGTCATGCCATACCTGCGGACCGTTTCAAGGATGCGTGACGAGATCCGAAAGCTAGCTCCCACATCCCCCTCCAAAAACAGATCTTGTCCCTCTCGGACCGAATCCGCGACGATGATCTCACAAATCTAGGCGTCTATCTCGATGATCGTAGCGAAGGCCAAAGCGCGCTCATCAAGTTCATCCCCAAGACGGAACTACTAGCCCAACGCGAAGAAAAAGCTGCCAAGGAGCGGGAAAAGGCCGCGCAGAAAGAAGCTGCGCGCTTAGCTAGGGAGAAAATAGAGGCTGACAAAGCGGCCAAGGCGAAGGTCAGTCCGGTGGATATGTTTAGAGACGAGAGGTTCAGTGCCTGGGATGAGGATGGATTGCCTACGAAGACGAAAGAGGGGGAGGATGTGCCGAAGAGCGCGCTGAAGAAAATGAAGAAGGACTGGGAACGGCAAAAAAAGGCGCATGAAGAGTGGAAGGCGAAGGCGAAAAGCGGGATATAAAAAGCAAAAGTGGGAATGGGAAAATCTAGGAGCATTGTTTGTGTGTAATACCCGTATCCGCATCTTTAAAGCTCATTGCAAATAGACATACCTTTGCTTACACGTTGGAGTGGCTGTATAGGCTGGCACGATTTGTTTTCAAGTTACTCTATAGTCGAGGGAGGCTCGATTCGTAGATGCGAACAAGATGCTAAAGCTTCTATTTTGCACAAAATCTCCATCTGTCCACTTGAAGAGAGGCTTAAGGAACAAAAGGCTATCTTACTCACGTGCTTGATAGGTACTCACGTAGGTACAAAGGAACGCAGGTGGGGCAGAACACGCTAAAGATGGAGGCTAAACATCTCTAAATTCAACCTCAGTTCTCCATACGAATCTTCCTTCCTTCCTTCCTTCAACTGTCAGTGCGTGCGAATGCGAGTAATCTTTGCAGAAGGATGGATGGGTGTACTATGTTCAGTTGAAGCCTCGTCTTTTTGTTTTCAATGTTACACTACACCAGCTCTCCTTGAATGCGTAGGCTCGGCTTAGGGGTAGTACCCCAGCCCAGTGAAGCTCTATTCGGTATCATGCTTCGTATATCACGCGTAGCGTTTCTTGGACTCAAAATATCATGAGGGGCGAGGGATCTGTGTGAGCTCAAATTGGCAAGAGCAAGTTCAGCATGGCAAAAGAGTTGCTGTCTAGCTGCGGTTTGCAGCTCGTTATTCATGCATATGCTTCCTTAGTAAGATTGGCGTTGATTCGTCGAAAATATATCTTATTTACCATATGAGTGTATGGGGTACCATGCCGTCGCCGGCCAAATGGACGTCCATGTCTCTGGAGCTCCGAAGATTACTCGAAGGAGGATTCGAAGAGGAATTTCCAGTGTTTCCCTGGATGGCTGTACTCCGTAACCGACTTCGTTTGCGTACCAGTAGGAAACCGCGTGTTCAAGTGAGACATTGTGTCACCAGAAGTGTACTTGACCAATTAGATTCAACGATAATCAGGAATTCCGTCCCGTCATTCTCAGCATTTCAGCTGATCGACGATACTGAGGTACAAGGGTGCTTTTGTAAAGTGCAGTAGCATCTAGTTCCCCCGTCTGGTCATGAAAGTCGGGAATCGTCCGACGGGGTCAGCCTCAAATGTTTACACCGGTCCTGCACGCCACGTTTTCCGGATCCAATGACTTGGGCGTTTCATCCCTTCCCGGAAAACCGTGTTTCACACGAGCCATACATGGATATCCTTGTGGTATCTGGCGTTTATGGCATCGATAGGCCACAATATTTCTCTATGTCTCGTATTCATGCCAGCATCTCATCATTCCGGCGTCGTGTCCGTGCCATTAGGGGATTTTACGCACGATAACCGGGGGAATTTCAGTCGTTTTCTAAATTTTGCAATATAAACAGGCCACTCCTGGAAGTATCAGAACTTCAGAAGCTTTTTCAGAAGTCTCTCAAACCTTTCTCGATATCCGGCTTCAGGATGCAGCTCCGATCTTTTAGCAGCATAGCCTTGGCAACTGTTGCCTATATCGAAATAGTCAACGCTGGCTTTCCTATTACAGGTATGCTCAACGCCCCCGTCTCAACCTTAAATTGACATCGTCCCTAGGTGTTCAGACGGGAGTGAATTCCGCGTCCGGCGCTACACCTCCAAGACAAAACATTCTCGATCTTTACAACGACCAGGCCCAATTGTAAGTGCGCTCCGATCGTAATGGGTTTCTACTAACAGGCCAGCTCGCTATATATCCAAGCTTTAAAGTCCTTTCAGCAAGTTGATGAAAATAACTTGACTTCATATTTCCAGGTGGCGGGTAAGTGCCCAGTCTGATGCACGAGTATGAAAGCTAACTCACCGAGGTATTCACGGGAGGCCTTATGTTTCTTGGGATAATGTCGGATCCGATCCTACGGGCACTCGGAATGGTATTCTAACTGGGTATTGCACACATGGAAACACTCTCTTCCCTACATGGCATCGTCCCTATTTGGCGCTCTACGAAGCAAGTAGTCTGGATTTGCTTTCTGCAAGCTTTCTAACAATCCTGCAGCAACTTCTAGCTGGTTTCGTCCAGGCTGCCGCCAAAACCTATAATTCGTCGAATTTAACGAGTTACCAAACAGCGGCGGATAATTTTCGCATCCCTTTCTGGGATTGGGCTGCCGTTCCTCAGCGATTCCCTGATGTCATGACCTGGCCAAGTGTTAGCATCAACACTCCAAGTGGACGCCGGAATGTTACAAATCCTCTCTATCGGTATACGTTCTTGAACCATCCTGAGCCCGCTAAATGGTTCCCTACGGATCAAGAGACCTACCTTGGATCACAACCATGGACCATCAGACAACCCGACACGAACAACGTGTCCAATGAAGCCAGCATGGAAAGCCAATTTGTAAAAGAGGGGCAATTCTTGTCAGATCAAGTTGTAAGTTAGTCGAGCAGTGAAATGGCTCAGCGCTGATTATCTCAGTGGTCAGTTTTCGCCAAGACGAGAAACTACAATAACATGTCGACTGCTAGCAATAAAGGAAATGCCTTTGAGGCTCCTCATGGAACTGTACACGTCCTAATCGGAGGAAATGGTCATATGACCTATCTATCGTTTTCTGCATTTGACCCCGCATTCTTCTTACACCACGCGAACGTCGATCGTCAGATTGCCATGTGGCAAGCAATCTATCCCACTAAATGGCTCCAACCAGAAGCTGCTGCGTCCGGCACATGGAACATTTATCCAAACACACGCATAGACGAGAACACACCCTTGGCGCCCTTTACTTCCAGCGACGGAAAGACGCTGTATACATCAGCTACATCTCGATCCACACAGAAGTTCGGCTACTCGTATCCCGATGTGCCGTACGCGCAGTTCCCGAATTCCTCGAGTGGCCTTTCGGCCAATGTGACGGCGAGAGTCAACCAGCTGTACAACGGCGACGGACATTTAGGAACCTGGCCTGCGAAACGCTCAGTGCGGGTCAGCGGTCTCGAGAAGAAAACTATCGATCGCGAATGGTCTGTTGCAGTCGAGGTTTCCAACGCAGCTGTCAGCGAGCCCTTCGCCGTCGTGTTAACGGTAAACAATAAACTTGTGGGGAAGATGGTCGTTCTGCATACGCCGACGAAGGTTGAGCTTGAAGCTGGTGCGGACCGGTGCACGCATGCAGAGTTCACTCTCAGAAATGCGTTGCATGGTATTGAGGCGTGCGACGTCCCGGCCGTAGTGGCATATCTCAAAGGAAACTTGAGGTGGAGTGTTGTGAGGAACCCGGATGGCTGTGTTGTGAGTGATGTGCAAGGGCTGGAGATTGAGGTCGCGGATGAAATTGTCGAACCCGCAAACGATATCTCCATGTTTCCAAGCTACAGTGGTAGGACTGTTCATCCTGAGATCACGGCTGGAATGTTTTAGATTCCAAATATCCTGTGATTACCGTCCTTGAAATTTATTTCCATCAGGTTAACAAATCAAACCAAATTAGAATCTGGATTTTCCAACTGACGTTTAGATTGTATTACTACCACACTGAAATACGGTACACAGGATAAATAATAACTAGAAATAACTCTAGGCAGTTTATTTTCATATACCGCGTTACAATCGCGTTTTTGCAGATCAATTCTACATTCAGGCAATGCTATGCTGCTCCTCCTCGCATTTTCTTGGTAATACGACGTAGGATACCTTATTGAACGAGACATAATGCCGGCTAGCGCTCCAATCCTGGGGAAATGTCGTATAGGTCCAGCCTCTATACCTTTTCCTTGCAAGAAATACTGTTATGTTATGGAAATTGGTATACTGTATAACATATTTTTACATAGATGTTACTAACTTAAATATACATCTTTTTATGAAAGCGCCCCCCAACCCCTTACCGTATGTAGAGCAGGCGCCTTATTAGGAAACTGTACAACTCCTCACGAAGAGCGGGGTATGTATATAAATGATCTAGGACTCCTTTCCCCCCTCCTTACCGGATGTAGAGCAGTTCCCTCCTTAGGAATTGTATAACCCATCACAAAGAGCGGGG
>QGMI01000666.1:0-22149 GCA_007821535.1 Lachnellula occidentalis | reverse complement strand
CATCATAGCGAATACTAGAGCTATAAAGCTAAGGCTAGTAGTATTAAATTGCTATTAAATAGCTTTAAATCTATAGCATATAAAGTACTAGAGTTGCTAGCCTTCTAGTACTTATTTATCGACTATAAGCCTAGGAAGCTATAACTCCCTTAAGCTCCGAATGCCGATATTACTAAAACGCGCACAGGCTACCCTACCTAAATCCTATAAACACTCAGACTGCCTGCATTATAGCGAATAATAGAGCTATAGAAATAATTTTTATAGCATTATAATATGCTAGTAAAGCTTTAAATATCTATCATATAATACTACTAAGCTTTCTAGCATTTAGGTAGTTATTTAAAAGTGAGAAGTCAGGTGCTATATGCGCATACGTCATCGGACCAATTAGAGGCTATAAAAGTGAGCAAAAACCTCTCGCTAATCCCCAACCTCTTTTTGCTAAGACTTGAAAAACTTGGCACTTTTTCTGTACTAAGATATTTGTCTTGGCAATACTACCTAGGTGTAGGATCCTTTTTCTCAATCAAAGACTACTAATATTAAAATATTATTAGCATAACATCCTTATATTTATTATTTTGCTAAATAGGAAGGCCCGATTTATTGACTTTTCTTTTAAGGGCACTAGTAGCATTAATTAAGGCCATTTTCGATTAATTTAATCGCAGATTAATAGAGCGCCAGGCTTATAACCTATTAAACTACAAGTAATATAATAGATATATAAGAGAGGAGTGCGCTAGCATAAGAGGTCATATAGTGATATATTATATAAAGGTTAAGGAGTGAAATATGCCACGTTGTAGAGTTTTATGTGGTGGCGTGCTTATGTAAGCAGCTATTTCCAACAGAATCTCCATTTTAGCACGGGTCAAGGCTAACCGAAATAGGGGTGTGAGGTGTGAAGATAGCTACACATTTAGTTACAAGAACTATCAGAAGGTGTTTATCCGTTTGCAACAAGTGCATAGCGGAAAGCAGGTGAGCTTTCTTAAGAACTGTGCAAGTAATTGTGCCGTCGTTTGGGATCACCTGAAGAGAGAGTTATGGCAAAAGGATCACCTGAAAGATGCTGGTCGGTTTGTTTCTGTGCATCTTACTTTGCATTATATGGGACCGAAGGCAGAAAACGGAATGGGTGTAGTATAATGAGAGGTCGAACAGCAGCAATGCATGTAAGGATAAGACGTGGGTAGATTTTGGACACAAGACAAACGGAAAAGAGAGAAGGTCCGGAGGGTTTGGGTTTGTTTTAGGAGACCCTTTTATACATTATTGTCAGTCTGCAAGGAGATTCCAGCAATCAGACACAGCTGGCGCATTTTTTTCGTAATAGAATCACTTGATTAGAAGCTAGTGAACGCGCCTTGCTCTAGATTGCGCTGCTTGGCGATTTTTGTGAGAATGTCAATGTCTCAGTGGTTGTGGGACATCAGTAAACTTGGAAGCTTGGAGATGTCAAATCCAGAAGCTATCCACAACTTCAACCCTGCAGAACCCACCAAATCTAATATGGACGTGATGAGATATGTTGTTTTGTAGGGAAAGGCTGACTAATAATAAATGGAAAACTTGTGTAAATCCAAAATTACCTTATTACTACTCCGCCAAATGCTGACATTAAAGTGCATTTATCCGCCATTGATTGGAGCCGCTTCACTCTGCAAGCCACAAAGCTGAGCTTCGGGATAATAACGCTCACATCAGATTACGCCTTACAGTTAGTACTAGAATTCCATTGTGCCGTGTTGTGTCCCCCCAACACCAACATGTGAGGGAGTTCGTTTGCAACCTCTTCCAACTTACACCATCATCGTCGCAATCCATCGCACCTCTAAGAGTTACCTACCGACCGTCGCCATGTCCAAGAAAACCTCCTTCACCACAATTACCCCGCTTCCCGCCGGGGTCTCGCGAGAAACAGCTCTCGAAACACTGCACGACCACCTGGAGATGATCGACCTCAACCCGGCGCATACCGAACGGCGTCCGATTGCGTCACCCGCAGAGGCCACTCCGGAAGAATACCACTGCGTCTGGTACTCTATCACCGACAAGATCTCGTACTTTCCCGGATACAAGGGAAACATCTCCTTCAAAGCATGTTTCCACGATCTCGCCTTGGGCGTACAGATCCATGTCTATGCGCCCATGGGACTGGATATCAAGGAGAAATGGTCTGTAGGAGGGAACACCGCAGACGAGCCAATCCAACCTGCAGAGATCGGAATCGGCGCACCCGTCAGCGGATTGTACCTGCGAGAAGATGTTGAGATCCGCTGCAATTTCATGCTCACGCGATTCGTGCGCAAGCAATTGAAAGATGCGCTCAGAACATTGGTTGCGCGACTGATGGTCAAGGCGCAGTTGCAAGAGGCGACAGAGACGAACAGGAGGTTGACATATCAATCCTTCTCCCCTCATCCATCACACGCTTCCTTCTCACCTCGTCCATCACACGCTTCTTTCTCACCTCCTCCTTCACACGCATCCTTCTCCCCGCCGAACTCCCCGCCAATGGACTCCCGACCCATGATGTTGCGCCCCAACGCGCCTCCACTCGGCACCCCTCCTCTCTCTCCTCCCCAGACTGGCAAATTCCCTCCCGCCGAATATGCGCCTCAACCCCTCGCATGCCCTCCTACGTGGTCGGAACAGCGTTCGCAGGTGTCATATAAGTCGGAGAGGGAATCGTATCAGAACGAAATGTATGATGAGAAGCCAACATACTCGACTCATCCGGTTTATAACGAAATGGATGCGAATCAGAAGCCGAAACCGATGTCTCCGGTTGAGCTTCCGTAGTGAAAAAGATGAATGTTTTGCTCAGATGTACGGCAGGGGGCTTTATTTATGGAAATATTTCCGGATGGGAAGATGATACCTTGGGCGCAATACTTTTGGAGCTTCTGGATGTACGAGTGCAAATGTTTGAGAAGGAGTTATGATGGTTTGGTAATATCACAGCCTTTTCGGCAAGGGGCGTTCATTCTCTATGCTAGGAACTTGGCGGTAGTACGATTGATGATACGGAGTTATTTTGGACATGAATAGCGTTGCAAAATACCAATTTCTGGATAAAATCCACCTTATGTTAGAGTCATGCATCAAGATGGTCGATGGGCAAGTAGCCAGAGATACTCCCGCGATATACACTCGCCTCATCCAATCCGTTTTCTGTCTGTATTTCCCATCTTTCAGATCATGCGTAATTCATTCCGGGGCTTAATTGGCGTTATTTGCATACGAGCCGTCCCTGATTTACCTCCCTTTCTCTCTGGGCCAAGTGCATAAAGCCTCACTGCTTCGGAGGTCTTTGGAGATCTCAAAGAGTCGAATTCGATACGAAGTACAGTGAACTATGAGAAGACCCGTTACTCATAGTAAGATAAGGCGAGGCGAGGCGAGGTGCTCGCTGAATCGATACAATAAGGCAGAGCCCTAGTCCTAGGGAATTTTTAGTTATCTGAGACGCTACGATACCAGTTTAAAGGGGGAGGTAAAGTCAAGCTTATGCTGTAGCGACGACGCTTTTCATCCGACGGCAATGCAACGGTTCAGTTCTATGATTCCCGCTCCAGATACCTGCTACACTATTTTCGAAAAGCTGATCGATACTATTCCGAGTAGTGTTAAGCTCTCCGATGTCACTGGCCCAAGACGTGGACGATGAAGGAAAGTCATTACAGTGGCAGGGGAGGTATACTTTACAGGTACGTTAACGTGGCATCCTTTGACGTATACTCTGTCCAGTAATCCGCTGTATATGTATACGACTCGTAGTGGGATACTGGGATTTTGCATACCTCTTGTTGAGAGTCATTCCTCCCGAAGTAGGCTCCAGGTTACAGGGAACACTTGATGATTTCGTTTGGTGGGCTTTCTTGGACTGTTCAAAGCTTAGGTGAATTTTTGCCAGTAATGACTACTTTTACTTTCAAGACAATGAGGAATTGAATCGCCTTCGTAAGTCACAATCTCGACGTCGTTGGATTCATTTTTGATTTGCAAGAATAATTATAAGAGAACAACTATCCCGCAAATATGAACCTCCACAATTTGGAAAAGAATCTTTAAAACAAGCCCATTCAGCAACGGACTCATAACCATGCCTGTTCCTGGACCAAGTAAAGAAGTCGAACAGTCCACACAACCCGACATACCCCCGCCACCAACCAGCCCTCCCAGCTACATCGACCAAACATACCACCTCACCCTTCCCGACCCCGGACGATTCCGCCGCCTATCATGCTGTCTCCTCCAATACCTGCAAGCGCCAAATATCCCCCACGAACCCGAAATCTTTTTCGACAACTGCCCGTTCGAGAAAACCATCTACAGCACTGCGATTTCCCGCTACTGGTACCACACCGTCAAAGATTTCGGCCTTCTCTCGTGCCAGTCCATCGCCACTATCCACATAAATTTCACGGCTCAAAAACAATACACAAACTCCCCCGAGCACGGTTACCATCCCACCTACATCCTAGAAGTCAGCGCCACCTGCCGTAGTTCCGGAGGCTGGATAGCACTGGAGAATGATAATGAGTTGACGGTGAAACTATGTTATAACATGACGGTGTTAGGAGCCAATGAGGCGAGATGGGATGCCATTGGTTTTGAAGAGGTCTTGAATTGTTTAAGGAGGACGGGGAAGTGCAAGTATAATAGTTTTGGGGAGCCGAGGGTCAAGGACGAGGTTGCGAGGATGGCGGCAAGTATAAAAAGTCCGGTTGTGGGGACGAATGTCACGGATTCTCCGCCGATTTCATTGTTGGTTGGGGGCTTGGAGTAGTGTTGGGTTATGGAGGCCGCTTGCTGGATATCTTGGATTCTTTGGATTATGATGAGTTATGAAAGAAAGAAATTTTACCCAAAGCAAGAGAAAAGGCTTTATACACGGCTGGACATGGGATTGCAAACTGGTTCAGTCCTGACAATGCTTGCAAGGTGATGCAAAGACAACTATTTTCTCCTGAGTTAAGCGAGAATGGATTATGCAATGACACCGAACCTGGAGGTCAGAATATAGGCTGCTCTCTGTGGCTTACGTTGCCTGGGATACGAATCGATAAAAATGTAATTCCCTATATCAGCGACTCATCATAGCTCTCTCCACCCGTCTTCCATCTCCACCGAGTGCATTGGTGTATATATCCGAGTAGATTTCGCGGTCACTCGCGGGAACGAGTATATATATAGACCCTCTCCGCCTGCTTGTAGTTCTACATCCTGGTCAGCATGCCGAGTTCGGATTGAACCTGGAGAACGCCTTACAAAAGGCGTTCTCTACTGGGAATTGTAAGGTTTTAATGCCTGCTTTTGCCAATAGATGTCCGTTGATAGCAAAACTCAGATGAACCCTGGTTGAGAGGTGGAGCTGACATAAAGCAGCAAACTTATAAAGGAATTCAGACTTATAGTTTTGCAACATACGAGGCAAGTCAACTTTCGAGACTCGCAAGTGGTACTACCACACGAGTTGGACGGAAGGAGACAAACGCTGATAAGGTAGTTGTAGGAATGCGCATGCCACAGAGATATTGAATAAGGAGCTTGGTAGTAGTCATATAATAGAGGTATGATGCGTATTTAGAGAAGCCAGAACCAAAGTGAAGAGTTTCATGGCCCAGCTTAGGTAAGCATTGGTATGCCAGATATGTACATCACGTGCGATGGTGGGGCAGAATGTGCCCCTCAATCCGCGACAACTCAATGTGCATTGAAACTCGGGACGCGTTAACAAGAGCATATAATCCTCTCTTTCCTCCCTCGAGCAGTTCACTGTAAGCTACAAGATGGAGTACGATACAAAGACCCGTAAGTATGGAGATCTACCAAGCCCCCCAGTCTAACATCAACAGCGCTGTACTCAACGTCCGACACAACTTCATTCGCATACGTCTCAGCACGAGACCGTTGGCCTGTCATAATTGTATGCCGTACCGAATCTATACATGAAGCTTGCTGACCAGGTAGACTGGTGCAATCGACGACGTACACAGAGCTGTATCAGAAATAACAGACGAGAGCAAACGCGCAGAAGGAAAGAAGATTGTTGAGGATCTAGCAAAGCTCAAATACGAACTGCAGCACGACAGAAAGCTGACACCTCTACTCGATGATGGAAACCCAGATATTGCCGGATATAATAAAGAACTCGAGCAGTTAGGGAGCCCGTCATGGTTCAATGTCCCATGGCTTTACGCAGAATGCTATCTTTACCGGTTTGTACCCAGTCCCCCATTTTGAACGGCTCTAATAAACTCAAGTCAGACGTTTAGCAACATCCTTTTCCCTCTCAAATCATTGGAAATCCCATGATGTATTTGCCCGCCAAAAGATATCCACGTTCCGCTCTTCTCGCCCTGCTGTCCTCGAACTCGCTGGCAGGTACCACGAACTTATTTCACAATTGGGACAGAAGAGCGAAAAGTCCGAACAAGAAGTTGATGAGGCGGAGAAGATTTTGTTCATGGAAATGTGTGAGATCTGCCTCTGGGGAAATGCTACGGATCTTTCGCTCCTTACTTCTTTGACGTATGAGGATATCCAGAAGCTGCAAGGATCCGATGCACGTAAAGCTTCGGAGAAGAACATCATCATCAACGATCTGGAAGCTGCATATGATGTTTTGAAAAAGGCAAAGAAGGAGGGCAAGAAGGAAAGGAGGGTTGATATTGTCTTAGACAATGCTGGGTTTGAACTTTACGTGGATCTCATACTTTCTGGATTCCTACTGTCCGCGGGTCTGGCTACGAATATCATCCTGCACCCGAAATCCATTCCTTGGTTTGTATCGGATGTCGTTCCTGCAGATTTTGCTGCGCTTCTAAATGCGTTGGCTTCCCCCCAAGCGTTCTACTCAAACCCCTCGGACGAAGAGAAAAATGATGACAAGACTCCGGAGCCACTGTCTCAGCAAGAAGTCGATGAATTATCATTTTTGTTCCAGAACTGGACTGGGTTGTATGCAGAGGGACAGTTGATGCTTCGTTCGAATGGATTCTGGACTGAGGGAGGAAGTTATTGGAGATTGCCAACTTCTGATGCCAGACTTCACGAGGATTTAAAGGAGAGCGAGCTCGTGATCTTCAAGGGGGATTTGAATTACCGGAAGTTGACAGGAGATGTAAGCCACTCGTTCTACTATAAGATCTGACTAATATTCGCAGGCCAATTGGGATCCAACCACACCTTTCACCAAAGCGATTGGCCCTATGGGTCCCGGTTCCGGCGTTAACGTTCTGGCATTGCGAACCTGCAAAGCAGATGTTGTAGTTGGTCTCAAGGAGGGCGAAGACGAGAAATTGAGAGCTACGGAAGGAGGTGGTGGAGATAGCGGGGCTCGAAAATGGGCATGGTCGGGGAAATGGGCTGTTGTCTCGTTCTCTGCTGGGAATTAACGATTGCGTAGACCATGATATTGCATAGGATAAAAGATACGTTGTAGATCTCTATCTATCTATTAAAAAGATCGGGCAGCTCCAAGTGGATTTATTGTATGGAAGTCCAATGTCGGGTAGGTTCTGGTCCTTTATTTTAGATCATTGTTGTAGTTCAACGTTTCTCTTTCGCTTTCCACTTCAATCAACCAACGAAACCCAAGACCACACGTCAACTGCAATGATATTCCCTGGACTCAAATCTCAATGGTAGTCACCCCAGATTACTTTACCTTCAGATTATTTACCCTCATCCCCCAAATCATCCACAAATCTCACCTCCTTCTTAGGCGGTGATCCAATGGCTGGATGGTCAGTACCGCTCTTCGGCTGTGATCGAGGTGTATTGGAGTTGTCGCCTGGACTTGCAAGTGTATCGTCGGCCGCCCCTGGGCCGGCGGCAGCATCTGGTTCAGATTGGGCATTGGCTGGCGGATTGGGAGGAGTAGGTGATGCGTTTGCATCGCGACTGGCAGAAGCAGCTGGTCCAGAAACGTCGCCTAGCCGGAGTACTGGAGGCAAACTGCCGGCGTCTACTTTCAAGATTAGTCATTCCCTCCATCTTCCATAAAAATTGAGTACTTGGTTGAAAAAAGGGAGTGATACAAACGTTGTCGCCATGTTCTTCCCGGATTAAGATAACATGAAATGGGTACTTGGTAAACATCACACTCTTCAAATCACAGGAAAGCAAATCACGAACCAAACCCAAATCCAGGATTGAACCCTCTCCCTGCCCCCGGTGGACTATTGTAATGATAGTGTGTCACGGGGCTCAAAACACCACCCATCATCTCGTACCTCACATCGCTCGGTGTACCCGCTGGTACTGGAAGCGGTGTTGGATTGCTGGCTTGGTATCCTATGACTGGTTGGAACGGGATTTGCGGTACGAAGATGGGTGCTGCTGCGTAGACCTGTTGCGGGTAGGTGTAGGTGAGCTGGGGGACGGTACCGGGACGGTAGCCGTAGTAGGGCCAGTCAGGGCGGGGGTGCGAGAATGGTGGAGGGATGGATTGAGGTTGGCGCATTGTATAGAATGGGATGCTGTACATTTTGATGGGTGCTTTGACAGAGGAGTTGAGTAGTTGGTTGTGCAGCTGTTTTGTTAGGTGGAAGGGCGTTGTCAGTTTTGAAGTATACTGTGTGTCGTGGAGAAGGCGAGTTGCGTGGGGAAGAAATAGAAAGAATGACAGAATAGAGGGAGGAAGTTTGTGAATCATGGGGGGAATGACTGTGGTCGGTTGCTGATATGATGTATCTGGTACCAGTCGTATGATTCACCTTTGACAGCTGCGGCTTAGTGAGTAAAAAGTATTGTGGTGGTGCCCTTTTTCAGATATCACTCGCACCCTTTCTGTTGGCGCTAGTATTTCAAACTTCTAATATATTTCATATCATCTTTACCGGTTAATTCCTATAGTGTTTTACGGCCTTCCCTGTAAAAGAACCATCAATCATAAACAACCCTTAAACTTATAATATGCTTCCTATGCTGGGGCTGATATAAAAAGCAGCACTTACTCTCATCAGCTTTTGATAATGTCCCACGCTACCTGGCACATTATAAACTTGTATGGCCGCCTTTTCTATCCACGGTAACCCACCTGGAGGTTTCTTCTTTTTGTGGAGACGGCCGTGAAACACTGTAGGAGCTAATAGTGTTGACCTTAATGTCAAGCTAAGTCCCAGGACGTAGAGCGGCCTAGTTTGACCCCCTATCTGGGAATCCAAACAAATTAAGCGAATCTCGCTTTTGAGAGAAGCGGAAGCAAATATCCACGAACTGCCAATTACCAACTTGCTTTGGTTGGTGATCGGTCGTTCCTCCTGCGATAAATCGACAGATATAAGACATCCTGTTAATATATCCCATCATTTGATATGGGAAAGCGTCTCTGCTATATACAAATTCGAAAAGCAAAGCACAGAAACTTTGACAACGATGAATAGACCAATTGGAACGAAAATCACCCAACCACTGATCTGAGAGAATGAGATTGCTGCTTAATGATCATCAAGACCCTCCCGATGCTTTCCCTCAAATATGTTGCAGAGCAGAAGGTTCCATTGATTAGCCATTACAACGTATTACCGACCATCTTTCAATATCCACCGAATTAATACAAGACCAGAACCTTTAGGTACTCTTATCCAAAAGCCGCTGCATAGGGCTTTAGGGTACTAGCTACCTTCTTTTTAGTTTTTCGCAACGTGGCACCAAAACTTCCCAATCAAACCCATATCGCTCAGCTACAACAGCGGCCGGCAAGTCTATAGCAAAGACTTCCATCATACACCTCATCATAACCAACGGGGCTTCCCACAACCGGTTCCAGAATGGCCCGTATCTCCTTCAACTCCAAAAGCAGCTCGACTGGTAACGCCAGTATGCTCTGCAGGTACGTCTCTTTCTTCTGCACAAAGGCAACCGACCCTGCACACGGGCGCGGAAGTTCGGGAAGACCAACTACTTGAGCATCTCGTGCTCTACGTTCCAGTCGCTCGTCCAGGAAGAGTAGGCTTGAATGCGGAACGTATATCGCCCAGCTGGACTGGTCCCTCGCGGTGATTTTGAAACTCGATTCTGTCGTCCCATCACTGACCGCTGTTCCCCCAGCTGCTAATCGCGTAAAGTAGTGTTGGCAAAAGAGAGTCATTCCTGGACATGCAGAGGATTCTTGGAGGATGTAGTAGCAGATTTCTGCATCTGTTGGCTTTGCATCCAGGAAAGCTTTTCCCAGATTCTGTAGCAATAAGTCGCGGATCTTGGATATAGCTTCTTCGAGGTCCGATGTGTGGATCGCTTGCTTTCTTCCCCTCAAATGTTGCCTGGCTGCCTTTTTCACAATGGCTTCAAACATGTGTGCTTGAGGTAACGTATCTCCCTTATCCGAACCGAAACATACTTCTTGACTGTTGAAGATGTTACGGTCGAGTCACTGCTCGAAGCCAATTCCTCGTCGAAAGCTCTAGCGTCTTGCGTATTCTCTTGCCAATAGTACTCCTCGTCACTTTCAATGTCTTTAAAGGTTCCTTTGTAGAAGTCTTCCAGTTGGGGATGTGCTGATGTGCTAAAATTCTCGACATCGGGTGCTTTAAGTCTCATTTCGATGTGTGAGATATGGATATTGTCCTTGGGCTTATGCTGTAGTGTCCAAGTTGCCATATTGTCATTTGCCATGTCGAGGATCAGCTCAAAATCTGCCACTTTCAAGTACTGAACTTCGACTCGATTCCAGTCCCCGCGGCCGGGCCATTGAGAAACTTTTATAACAAGTTCCACGCCGGAAGCATGTGCTGTCCTTGGACGAGGGAGGCGACATACATATAGAGTTACACTATTGCTATGTGATGCGGCTGGAGTCTGGGCCAATCCACTGCATTTAACCGGCACGGGGTGCAACCCCAAGGCTGTCAAAAGGGTATTCTTCCCCGCAACCAAAGATACACATGTGATATGAACGGTGGGATATTCGACATTGACACCTGCAGGTGATATCAGCCACCACGGGAGCGATACGGCAGTACTACTGTACGTGGAAACTGGCTTAGCCGTGCCTGCATGATCGCATATTGATGATTGTACGACCGGAGACTTGTCCGCAGAGTTGCACCAAACTATCTCACGATTCTCACCCCACATTCCCTCGCAATCTCACCATCAGTAAACCCATGCTTCATAGGCTTCAGATAAGCGCCGAACCTTTCTCCCCCGCACTCCAATGTTGTGCTTCAACGATGTGTAATACACACTACGCTTCTTGTACTTGGCTCCTTACCTGGCCGTTGTTAGAGCATTGTTAGTCTGCCTATCATCATTTCATAATAGGCCAGCTCATCGAGATAGAGGCGTAAGTTGAATGTCTTCACATGAACCGCTCGATAGTTTCGAGCCAGTTGGGGAGAGTGGCCCAGATATGGCGTCTCTAGCATAAGAAACGTTGCATACCTACTTCACAGCAGTATTCTTTGTGTATCAGCAACACAACGTCCCGAAGCTAGTCAAGCATTACAGTTTCTTCAAGAGTATTGTAACAACCTTAAATATGCCACCGTTGTTCACCTGGCATCATTTATGGAGATTCCATCAAAGTTGTCTTTCGAACCTGACCGGATTGTTCCTCTCGGTTGCACTCACTTAGTATACTCAGTGAAGCACTTGAGCCCTTGGAAACGGTGGAGGCGGGCCTCTGGAAAGACTTATTTATTGCAACGTCTGTCTCTCTAACTGTAGTCGCATTATCATTTTGCTCGCTCTCGTGATGGCACTGAAGGGGCTTCGAGATTTATTTGGGTTAGGAGGATCAGTGTGAGATAATCGAAAGTTCATAGTAATAAAAGAAGACCGCTGCTTGTTCCCGGGCTCCTGCTGGAAGCACGTATTATCATCAACTTCTAATGTCCCGCCCCGCGTCGCACATCATAAATCAATGCCGCATGTTTAGTCCATCGTGAACCAGGGGTTGGGTATAAGAACTTCAAAGTAATCTTAGAACAAACATCTGAAAGTATTAAAATCAATGAAAAAGGCGAAAGGCGAAAGGTCAAGGAAAAGGAAAAGGAAAAGGAAAAGAAGAAAATCCAGGAAGTAAAAGATAAAGAGAACCGAACATGGACCAGGGCAGAGACTACGAGAATACTTTCAAGAAACCTTCTTCTATATTTAGGCATACTGCTAACTTTTTGGAACGAGAACCAAATATTTGCCTCTAATTACGACAAATCAGGGGCCTGCCTCCCAATCTATCGAGCCGCACCAAAGGCATCTACACCGCAAGCTCCGTGAAAAGTCGGCAATGATAGTCCGCCTTTTATGCCCATGGATATAAATAGCGGCACTTATCATCTGCAACTTATAATGTCCTACTCGACCTGAGGATATTATGAATTGGTGCCTCCTATTCTCTCCATCCTGATACTGATCCCCATCCCCTAGCGGGCACACTATATTTAGGGACTGCCAACGGGCTAAATTTTGCGAGGGGGAACACAGAAATCTCAAGCATCCACTTCAAAACTTGTGACGCTTACAACTAACTCACTTGAAGTTTATATATAGTAGAGAATCAAATATCATTAGATTAAATATAATTTAATAAATTAATACTACTTTTCATAACTATAATCGCTTATATTCAAAGCTCGCCGAAGTTCTTGATGCTTAAAATAAAGTGAGTTTGACAAAATAAATAAAAAGAAGTATTAAAAGGCAAAATTGTACAATTGGAGATGCAGGGAATCGAACCTATGGGAAGACTATTAATTGATGTTATGAGATAACACAAAGAGCAATTACTAACCCTGGACCTTTCCCAAACAGTATTGAGAATCTCAATTGAGCAACTGCTGATATGCAGTCCTGCTAAGGGAAAATTATACCACTAAACCACATCCCCACGTTATGTTTTGTTGTAGAGTTTTGCTTGTTTCATCACATATCATTTTTACTTCAGCGCCGTAGATTATCCGACTCAGCTTGCCTGACCTCCTCTCTTAACGTGGGGCGGGGCTTATCTCTTTTTGGTGGTGCCAGGAGAAACATGCGTTATACAGACTGTAATCTTTATTGCAGGCAACTTAAGATGGCAATTTAGTTTCTATTATGACTCGGATATACTAAGATGTTATACGTTGTAAAGCATACTGGAAAAGGTTTGCTTCGGACATAACTGCATGAGACACTAACCGGCGCACCCGCATTTCAACTAAGACAGAATAGTAACATTATCACGTGAGTAGGGTTACCGGTCCTGAATTTGGGACATAAAAGCCCTTGCAAGCTCAATTTTACCTGAAGGATTCTTACTAAAAAAGTGCTGCGCTGTAGAAAGGAGGGGGCGTCGTTGCCAGAAGCTCGCTTAATTCGAAAAGGGGCAGGCGAGGAGGAAGGACGGAGCACCGGGAGAAAGCCCGCGAGGCACAAATGAAAGTCCTCAGGTAGTAAGTAGACCAGTCACCGTGGAGCTCTAGACTTCTATAGTGTTTTACGGCATTTTCTACAAAACGGTGGATAGGAGGGCCATCACCAATTTATAATATGCTAGGTGGCATAGGACATCAAAATTCGATACGCATAAATTACAGCTTTTTGGTACCGAAAATCCAAGGGGTTATAGTTGGCGGTCCCTTTATAGGGAAGGCCGTAACATACTACCACATTACTACAGAATTTAAGGAGTGAAGCATACATGTATAAACCCTCGCGTAGGGACAATGCGATATAGGAACCAGGGGCATTCTTATACTATAGCACTCCGTACGGTAGTATAGCATGAGGCATAGAGCTTTCTAGGAAACATAGATGTCCACAGGCCTAGTAGAGACAGTATGATGGGATTTGCTAAGACTTAGGCAGTATATAGTTAGTCGGGATTTTACTTAGGGTTTTCAGCATAAGACTTCACTCTAGGGGACTTGATTGGTACTAGCATAGAGCTGCTAAGCTATCAGTAAAGGAGCGTATCAGGCTTTGGTATTAGCTTAGTCAGAGGGCACTAGAAAGTCTTATCTTTGAATAGGATGGATACACATATTTTACATTCTAAATAATATTCAATATATCGATCATATTCTCTGACAACTTTCGAAAACCGCTATAATGGACCACACTAAGAACAACCGTTGTAAAAACCCATCCCACGGACGTCACTAGTAGAGAACTCTCTTCGGCTTAGAGATTTTGGCGTGTGAGATCCTCTGCGGGACAGCGTTTCAGATCTCCTATCCTTCTACAAATATGAGCCCTGGAGTAGAGAGATGCCTTAATTCTGTAGTAGGATAGGAGTAGAAAGTTGAGGATATACTTATTAGAGTGCACTAAAAGTAGGGCTAGAAGGCTGCTAAAATAGCAAAAAAAGCTAGATAGGAGAGTAGAAGTAGAGTAGAGGGATAATAAAGCACGCTAAATAAGTATCAAATAATAGCTATATACTAAAATTTAGTAGGAAGAAGTATAATTATATATAGATATTATAAACTACCTTTAACTTGCTTAAATTGCATCTTTATTATTATAAAAGTTAAATAACTCTATTAGTATCTTCTATTACTATAGGTTCTTCTTTTTAAAAGCTTTATTTCTATTACTAGTTATTATCTTCCTAGGCTTCTATAATCTAGCCTCTTTTTAGTCTATAATCAACTATATTTATAAGCATTATATAGCTTTAATTATATCTGCTTTAAGCCTTATGCGCTAGCCTATGATTAAGAGCTTAGCTTAAAAGAAGACTCTCTTGCACTCACTTGATATTACTAGAATTAAGTATATATTAAGTGCTATTTAAGCTAAGCGATATATGCTAGGATTCTTTAATTATAACTACTACTATTAAGGCAAAGAGAGATCTTATGTAATATAGAATAGCCTTGCTTTAAGCTAAGTATCTAGCTTATCTTTAAAGATATTATTATCATTTCTAGAGTTATTTATATAGTCTATTCTATCTATAATTTAATTAGGAGAAGGAGAAAGAGGAGTAGTATTAGTTTATATACGCTTTATAGGTATTATAGGAATTTAAGATAAAGGGAGATTTAAGTAATCGTCTTTCTAAAGAGTAAAAAGTAAGGCTTTTGCTATAGGTAACTATAAATAAGGATTAGTAGTATCTAGCTAATTAGAAGTATCTCTCTAGGCCTATTTAAAGTATTTCTACTTACTAGCTAGAAGTGTAGTAATTGTAGTATAATAAGTAGAAGTAGTATTAGCTTTAGTAAAATACTTATCAAGTTTAACCTAGCAATTAAGATAGGAAGCTTTAAGATACTTAATTAAAGCTAGCTTAAGCTAAAGAACCTTAATTTAAGTAGGGAGACCTTGTTATACTAATCAAATGTGATTAAGAAGAGCATTTAAAGTAACTATATAATCTATAAGTACTTCTTAATCTAAAGTTATTAATTTCCTTTTAGCGCGTTTTATATAATTGTAGAAAGGCTTTAAACTTATTATAATCTCTTTAAAGAGCTTCTAATCATCTTCTAATAACTTATTATACTTTAAAAGCTTCTCTCTCTCTTTAATAGTAAGAGTAGTACCTAACTTTTTCTTTAATCTATATAATTTATTCTTATTATTATTATAATATAAGGTAATTCATACTTATAATTTAAGGGCATACTTGATTATGCTATAAAGGGAGTTCTACTATATTACATTATCAATTATAAGCTTAAGGTTACTAAATTTGAATATAATACTATCTTATTAGATTAGAGCTTTAAATGCTTTATAGCATTAGGGTATTTAATAGATAAAGGTGATAATATTATAAAGTCTGCTAACTAGGCCTAATTTCTACTAGGCTTTAAGCTCCTTTTATATCTTAGCTACTACTCTTATTACTTCTACTATAATAATAAATTCTTCTAGTTTTATACTATAAAGGAAGGCTTTTGTAGAGAGGTTAATCATATGCCTAAGATATTAAAGTTGTTAGAATTGTTATTATTTTTTTATAAGGTAAGGCATTAGCTCCTTTAGAAGGGCATTAATTGCTATATTATTATTTATAGTATTATCTATAATAAAGTAACTAATCTTACTTTCTAATTTGTACTCTTAAATGACCTTAGAAAGGATTTAGGCTTGATTTTCTCCTAAGTATAAGCCTTGAAGCTATTAAATTGTAAGAAGTACCTATAAGGTTATATAAGCAAGCTAGCTATTTAGACTAATTAGAAGCCTGCTTTCCTACTAGATTCCTATAATACTATTACTAAAATCTTAATAATATATTTAATCTACTACCTTTATAAGTATCTCAAGATTAATAAAATCGCTCTAATATAATAAAATGGTATACTTATAGTAATCACGTAGTATAGTGAATCAGGATTTGGCATATAAAGTGAAGTATAAAGTAGGTGAGAATGTAATTATTATTAATCTAAAGAGAGAAGAAAGAAAGATTAAAGAAGGTAATCGAAAAGCTAGTTATATATATAATTCAGCTTAGATAAGTACCTTAGAGCTAGGTCCTACCTATACTCCTACTCTATAGTCTTACGTAGTGCCTTTATACTATGATATACCTCCCTTTTTGCGTAAACTCGCGTAGTAATATATTGCTGAAAAGTAGAAGTAGGTACCTAGATAGGTAAACAAAGATATAAATAACTAATTTAGATATATCTAAATAAGGTTAGCTGCTATATATCTATATATAGATATTAATATCCTTATTAGACTCTTAGTTATTATTTCCTCTTTTATTAACCTTCTATATTAGTATCCTCCTCCTCCTACTATTTCCCTTACTCCCTTAATTATAATAGTCTACTATAATAGGATTACCTATGACTTTATAAGTTCCTTTAGTATTTTAGGATAAAGTTAGAGTGTCTTGGATATAATAGCAGTTAGTATTAGCTATAGGTAGCTTTATGCTTTTATTTTGATATATTTTAAAGTAATCTATTAGGTGTTTTGGCTTGCTAATATATAATATAGTTAGGGAGATAAGATATAACTACTCTTAATGTAGTTACTACCTTCCTTGCCCCTTCTACTACTACTACTACTTATATTACCTTTTATGACTCTAGACCTATCTATAATAGGCTTTATTAATTCGTTTCTCTTGCCTTTACTAGTAGGGTCCTTATTAGGTTTAATCCCTAGTAGGGACTTCTTTATCTCTAATAAGTCTCCTAGTCCTACTCTATGCCCTACTTTCTTAAGTATTATTTAGAACTCTATTTTAGATAACAAGTTAGTTTCTATTACTCCTTCTCTAGCTTAGTATAGCTTTCTTCCTTCTTTTAGCTACGGCCCTATTAAGTCTACTTGTAAGTCTATACTATAGAAGCTAGTACGTTTTTTAACTTTTATAGCAGTTCGTAGTAGTAGTTCCCTAGCTCACGTGATTTTGTTTAGCTTAGTCTAAACCGATTTTGCTTTCCTAGTAAGAGAACCTTTACTCCTACTATAAAGGATAATAAGGATAATAAAGATGATAAAAACGAGCTTACTAGCCCGGCCCCTTGCAGTTATAGCCGTTAGCCTATTTTGCTAGTAGTAGATTTAGACTTGGATAATAAGCCTCTAATCCCTCGTTTCTAGAAAGAATATTATACTACTCTTTATACTACTAAGGTAGCGTCCTAGGGTAGCAAGGATAGGTTACTAAAGCGTACTAGTACTACCTACCTTACTCCCTATTTAGGATATGTAACTAGTATGCTTGCTAGTCGCTTCTAGCAACCCTACTATAATATATCTAATTGCCTTAAGAGGGAGTACTACTTTAAGTACGACTCTAAGGCTATATGTCTAGACGTTGCTACTAAGGCACATTAGTTGTATTATTGCCTTTAGATAGCATTTTTCTCTAGCGATAAAAAGGTATGTTTTATTCCTAAGTAGTTATATATACCTATACTAATATATATACTAGCTTCTTAGCAAGTAGCATACTATAATACGAACGATTTTAGCAGATTTGGATATATTATTAGAGGATTCTAATCCTAAGGTAGGTAATATAGATAACGCTTAGTACTAGAGCTTGGCATTTAGAGAGGCCGCTTAGGAACGTTACTCTAGTTATTATATCTAATTTATTTAAGTAGCTTAGCAATATAGCCGCTTGGGATCGGGCCCCCTATTTTTTATCGTTATATACCCGTATATTACGTTGTAGGCTTCAGCTATTATAAAATAAATGAAATGGCTCTTTTTCTCCTTTCTATAATCTCTTTAATAAAAGGAAAAACATTAAAATGTGACTATATAGCCGTGATTATCTATCTTAGATAATATATCTTTAAATAAAAGTAAAAATAAAGTAATATATACGAAATTACAAATAAACAATTTTAAGAAATATAGTATTAGGGAAAGACCTTTGCCTAACTTTATAATTCTAGTTAAGGCTTTCTACTAAGCCCTATATATCTTACAGATTTAACAAGCTTTTAAAGTGCTTAAACTTATACCTTAAAAGGTTTTTAGTAAGACTATCTACTAGTATATCGTCTATTAGCAAGTATATTACTTTAAAAGTGCCCTTTAAGTTTTCTTATCTTAACTATATATTATTAATATCAATATGTCAAAGCCTTATTAATATTTGATCATTTTTACTAACTATAAGTCAAATGGTCTATTAGTTATTATAGAATATCATCTAAGCTTCGCCTAGATTAAGACGGATCTCCCTAAATAGGCGCTAGAGTACTATAGTTTCCTTTGCTATATATTCTACTCTAAGTAATTCAGCTTCAATAGTTGATATAGTTATAGTTACTTGGCATACTACCTTCTAATATACTAAACTACTAAAAAGAGAGATAATAAATCCCTAGGAAGAGTACCGAGTATTAGGATTATTAGTAAAAGAAGTATCTATTATAATAACTAGCTATTAGATTTCATTCATCTTTTGACTATATTATATAGCTAAGAATCGCGTCCTAAATAGGTATTTTATTATCTAATCTACTATATTCATATGATCTTAAGAGGGATTTATAAGGAAGTATAATAGAAGAGAAGCTATAAATACTATATTAAGTCTAATCATAATTGCTATATATAGAACCAAGCCTACTTTCTCTTGATATCTCTTAATTTTCTAGTTTAGTACTACCCTATTATATTTCCCTAGATTTATAGAAGGTAATAGAGTGCTAGGATATTTCTAGCTATCTAGTCTAAATTTCTTTGCTACTTTTTTGATATAAGTATTATATACTAGCCATATCTTACTAGCCTTTCTATTACGAATTACCTTAATCCCGAGAAACTATTCGCAATCCTTTATTAACTATAAGTTATATACCTTATGAAGTCTAGTAATAAACTCTTTAGCTATAGTCTTATTTGACTAGTAGTATAATACTAAGACGTTATCTATAAAGAAGACTACTATTAGTTTACTCCTTTTACTTATAAAAATACAAGGTTCCTTTAAGTACTTTATAAGTCCTAGCTATAGTAATATAGTAGAGAAGTACTTATACTATAATACTAGTAAATCTCTTAGTCTATATAATACTCTATCTAGCTCTATGAGTTTTCCTAGTTACTTAAATCTATTAGGTAGAAAATAGATAACTAGAGAGCTTATTTGCTTTTTAGAAGTATTAACAAATATATTAATGATATTATATTATTTAATTTCTAGGTTGAACCTAGTAGCTAGTACTATTACTACTCTAAAAGATCTTAATACAAGAGTAGTAGTATAGGTTAAAGCAATTATATCTTTAGTTTATAGGTCTCCTCTAATAACGAGCCTTAATCTATATCTAATAAGATAACCATCTTAGTCTACCTTATAATTAAAGACCTATTATACTAGAATCGGTTTTGTCTTAGTATTAAAGGTATCGATTACCTTCTAGTAGTCTCTTAATTTAAGGTTCTTAAGCTCTAGTAGATAATCTTCTTTAAATAGAGGTCCGTAGGCATATATAGCTAGCTCCTTATAATTTTTAGGCTTTCGTAGAAGATCGTTCTAATAAATCCTAGGATATTTAAGTTTTAGGCCTTATCTCGTTACTCTACTTAGTAGAACCGATATAGCTATTATAGTATATATAGTCCTAAATTAGTCGCTAACTAGCTTTAACGTTAGTTGATTAGGCTAGTATTTATCTAAGAATTCGTTAAACTAGTTATTTATCAACCTAAGTATTATAATAAAGACTATAGCTATAGCTTAGCCCTTACTTTACTTGTCTTATATATCTCTAAATACTATATATACTTAGTCTATAATCCTTTTACTAGACCTAGTTATAGGCGTTTTCCCCTTTTTCGATTTAGGTTTCTTAGAGTTAGTATTTTATATTAGTAGAACTCTATATATTCTAAATAGTCCGCTTTCTTCTTCTAGTACATTTGTAGCAACTAGGCATAATGGTCCCTATCTAATAATAACCTATAGTATTATTTTCGAAGATATTATTGCCTAGGTTGATTATAATTCCTTTATAGACTCTAGGGTTAAACTCTCTATTTCTTTTAAAGCTAAGACGCTACTACTATATTATTCTTTACTATATTATTAGCTTATAATGGTATTATTACTATCTTATTATTATTAATTGATAGTAGCTATATCTGTTTCTACTAGTACTTCCTAGTAGTTAGGGCCTGACTTTATATTTCTTTCTAGAGTAGGTTTAGGAGTTAGAAGTCCCTTATCTATTCTATTACCTATTAGTACTTTTTCTACCCCCGAGTTCTAGCTCTATTAAACTTCCTTAATAGGTATTTGCTTACCTCTAAAGGTCTTACCCCTTAGGAGCTTTAGTATTTTAGTAGATTACTCCTTAATTTCTTTATCTAGTATATTTTCAAGTATTAATCTAGTATCCTAGATAGTCTTATCTTCCTCAATTAACTCTACTACTTCCTTAATAATTGCAATTAGTTAGCTATCCTCTTGCTTGAGTTTTAGGTTATAGAGAATTCTTTTATTAAATGTAATATTCCTAGTAATAATAACTTAATAGAGCTATAAAACCTATATCCTATATATATTAGAGGTAATATACCTAACTAAATAACTGATATAAGCTTTTAGGATTACTTTAAAAGTACGTCTTTATTATCCTACTTCTTTTTCTTTTACTAATAGATATACCCTAGCTTTATAGATATAGATTCTACTCTAATTAGGATATAGATCTATAGTAATACGTATTATAAGCTGAGGGTCGTACTATCTAAAATATCTATAGAACTATATATCAAGAACTTCATTTAGTAAAAGCTAATTATAGACTTTAGAGGGGCTAATATTATATAGAAATGTAGCTGCTTTAATACATTCTAGCTATATCTCTTCTAGTAGATTCGCGCCTATTCTTATCTTGATAGAGCGTATTTCTATTTCTTATCTAGCTCGCTCTCTTCTACTATTAGGCTCTTTTATAAAACTTAGAGCTAGCTCGAGGTTAATGCCCTACTCTATAGCTTATAATTAGTATAATATAAGCCTATTAATAGCTATAACTGCTTGTTCGTTGTCTTGTCTAAACTTGTAGATAGAGAGTCTATATTAGTACTTTACCTAAGTATTGAAATTCTCGAAAATAGGAAATAATTCCTTTTATACTTTGCTTTTTAATAGGAATATGAAGAGCTTCCTATTATACTCGTCCTTTATTACTAATACCTAATTGCTGCTATTATATCCTAGTAGAAAGTCAAATAAATCCTAGAATATTCGATAGAATAGATAAGGTACTTTTCTTTCTAATATTCGCCTTAATATTACTTATTTAGCATAGGTTAAAGCGCAATATTAATATATACTTCTTAGTATGCCTTATATTACTACTCCCCTAGTATGTAGAACGAGCTTCTAAAAAGCCTAGGGTCCTAAATGCCTAGCCCTCTAATACTAAATATCTTTACTATTACTTCGCAGTTTTAGGTAGTCACGAGAGTATCTAAATCTATATCTTACTTATCTCTTAAGGATTAGAAACATAATCACTCTAGTAGCACTTATTAGTATAATAGTAGGTAGCCTTAAGTAAGAGGAAAAGGGTTTATATTTAATAAAGTAGATATTAAACTTGCGCTCTAGCTTAAGTAGCTCTATACTTTTATCTAGTTCCCTATAACGTAAAGTATAATTATATCCTAAGTACTAAATGCCCTTAGAGCGAAGAAGAGCTTTAGATATAATATTAATATAAAAACTATTTACTATAATAATATTTTCTAATCTTA
>QGMI01000665.1:0-22183 GCA_007821535.1 Lachnellula occidentalis | reverse complement strand
ATTCAAAGAGAAGAATAGTTTGTTTATATGATTAAATAAATAAATAATAATCAGAAGAACTTTAACTTTATTAGTATCTTAGATATTAGATAATTGATCACTTATTACTATATAGTAAGACTAATTTAGTATTCTAGTTAATGTTATTTAGTATTCTAAGTAGAGGTTGTAGAAGTAAAGAGGTTTTATACTTTTTGCTAACTAAGCTACGCGATGTCATGTGACTAGATCACATGACTTATAATACCTCTAATACCTTATATCCTAATACTAGCAACTTCTCTTTTATTATTAGTATTGCTATATTAGGATTAGGGTAACCTTATTATTATCTCTCTCCTATTATATAGTCCTTTATACCTACTATTACCTCTATAATATAGGCCTAAAATATATGAAAGATTTATTATAGTATAGCTTAAAAGAATATAAGGAAAACAGTAAGGAAGATATAGTTTAGAATATAGTTTAAAATATAGCTAAAGATTAATTTAGCTAATTAGAATATAAGAAAGGATCTTAGTAACTAATAAGAAACTAATAAGAGGTATACTCTTAGGTTGCTTAGAATCGTATATTAAAACGCTTATAAAAACGCTTATAAGAAAATGCTTAATATAGTTAGTATTATAGTTCTACTAATACTTCTAATCCGTCTCTCTTTATCTAGCCTTCTACTTATACTATAAGTGCATTCCTATTAATTAGAGTCTCTAATAATTAGTTTAGATTTATCTTTATTATTACATCTAATAGATTATCCTTACTATTAATCTATTAGATCTTATATAGCTCTCGTTCCTTATATAACTCTTTTAGGCTTATAATATTAATTATAAGACGCTTCTTCTTAGTAGTACTAAGCTTGATAAGATATTTATAGAGGGAGTATAAGTCTATATAGATGACCGTCTTAATTAGAGGTAGTCCTAATTCCTTTATAATATGCTTAAGCGTTATACTAATTACGATTCCTATATTAATACTAGCGACTATACTATAGATCTCTAATATAAGGCTACTTCTTATAACTCTCTTACTCTTTATTAAGCTCTAGTATATAATATTACCTCTAATAGTAAACTTGCTCTCTACCTTATTTATATTCTTATTTACTAGTATAATAATATATCCTAACTAGGAACTTAAATCTTTATTATTTACTAGTAATCTATTAATAAAGATAAATAACCTAGCTATTAAGAGGTCTAAGGGGATATAATATAGGCCTCTCTTAAGGTTTGCCTTCTACTACTTAAGGCGCTTATTAAGCGCTATTATCTCAATCTTATCTAGGTCTTAGTATTATGCTATAACTAATAGATCAAATAATGCTTCTAGCTAGTAGATCGATATAATATACGCGCCTTAAGCGCGCTGTTATATATAGGCCTACTTATAGTTACTAGCCTTTATATTAATAGTCTTAAGCTTCTTTCCTTACTCCTTTTACTAGAGTAGAAGATTGCTTCCTTTCTATATTAAGATATAGCTATTAAAGATTAGAAAGGTACTTTCTACTAGCTTCTTATTTAGCTTTGCCCTTAATTTAGCCTTTGCTAGTTCCTTATCCTTAAGCTTAGCGAACTGCTTATTATAGAGGATAAAAGTATTATCTATCTACATTCTAATAATCCTTACTTTATAGCTATCCTTAGTAATAAGAAAGTAAAGGTTATAGATTAAAGATCTTATTATAAGCTTCTCCTTATAGTAATGATTATATATTATAAACTAATAGGTCCCTACTTCTATAATGCTATAAAGTAGCTTGATTACTATTATAATCATGCTATTAGGATATAGGTATCTAAATTATAGTAGTAAGTATACTAAAATGCTTCTAATCAAGTCTAACTTAGATTAAGTATATGCCTAAGTAATATCTTATAGCTATAGCAAAAATCCTAATAGTATTAATAAGGGGGCAAGTGCTACTAGTACGCGCTAGCTAGTATATTAAATTATTAGCAATTATATTAAAATAAACTCCTTCCTATAGTTGCTATAACCTATAATTATAAGTCTTAATTTCTTATATAGCTTATTTATAGCCTTCCTCTTAACTTTATTAACTATATAAGCCTTAAAGATGTATATATAACTATATACTTTAAGGTTGTAAATAATAAAGTAGAAGATTCCTTATCCTAATAAGCTATTAAATTCTACTATTTATAAAGCTTTAAATAGCTTCCTAGGTATAATAATGCGCTCCTACTACCTTAATTTAATAGCTAGCTTAAGGTCTCCTTTCTCCTTTACTATTATAAAGGTCTATATAATCTTAGTACTACTCTTTTATGCCGTAACGTATATAACTTTTATATCTAAATTAGGGATCAGGCGATACTTATTCTTTAATCCTCTTAGGTATCTATAGCCTTACTTTTATACTAGTACCTTATAATAATACTAATATACTAGAAGAAGCTTTCTAGCCTTATTATTAGACTCTACTACTAGCGCGTCTTCTAGCGCTAGCATAGCGTCATTAGCGTCTATAGGCGGTAGCTCTAGCGCTTACTTAATATCTAGATCGATTTCTCCTTATACTACTTATTAGGGTTTTAAATTAGTAGGAAAGTTAACTTTATTACTATATTTATTTATATGCTATTCTTTAATAATAATAGTATAGAATTGTATTAGGCTACTAAAGAGTATAATAATATATGTTTCTCTATCTATAAAGATTAGCTTAAATAGTCCTATCTAGCCTTTATCTTTATAGAAGATGTAAATGTCTAATTAGAAAGGAAGAGAGAGAATTATAAAAGTGTTTAGGCTATTTCTTATTATAAGAGTATTGCTAACTTACTATATAGTATATAGTTAACATACTTTGCTTATAGCCTTCTAAATTGCTTTAGCTTATATAGTAATATTTAGTAATAGTAGTAAGTTATCTACTATTTATAGGTAGGCCCTAAAAATAAGTAGAGTAGGCACTAGGCTATCTAGGCCTACTAAGTCGTTTATAGCCTTTATAGCCATTTAGAGGATATTATCTTAATATAATATTCTTTGCAATTTGCTATAAAGTATTATAAAAGCTTATTAGAGAGGGGTATAGTATCTCTCTACCTTCCTAATTAAGTTATAAGCTTTAATAAGGATCTCTTTAACTTGAATTCCTATAGATCTAGTATACTATCTAAATTGCGTAGCTATAAAATTAGTACCTATATTATAAACTACTATATCTAGTAGTCCTTGATATAAATCGATCTAGTATAGCTTTAGTATATCTTATATATATCTAGTAGATATATTATCTAAGAATCTTATAGCCTGAAAGCCTATAGCTAAATCGACTATTTATAGTATAGGCTTTATATTAATCTAAAGTATATCTATAATAACCTTAAAATTAAAGTTATAATTATTTTAGAATAAGAACTTGAATCTATTAGGTGCCTTCTAGTTCTTCTAGTATTAGTAATAGTATTCTATTAGCTTCTAAATAGCCTTAGTATCTAGGTTATAGCTAGCTTACTTTAAAATCTTAGAGAGTCTCTAAATCGATAGGTATCTAAAATAGTAATAGAGTTAATAAAGCTTACTATTAGTTAAATAATAGTAGGTAACTATCTATTCTAATTAGTTTAAAAGCATCTAGAGATATCCCTATTTCTATATAACTAAGACTCTTAAATCGTCTTAAATCAGGACGTTTTCAAGATTATCTAGCCTAAACCTTTAGCTTATCTATATCACTAATATAGAGTAAGAATAGAGTGTTTATTAGCAATATATGAAAGGTGATTAGTTTAAGTAGAGTTAGGATATAGACTATACCTTTTAATATAGCTATGCCTTTACTAAACTTAATAGTATATTTTCCTACTAAGTTATTATTCATTTCGAGATCTAGGAATAGCTTTATTAGCGTAATATATTAGCCTTCACCTGCTATAGAGACTCCTGCTATACTACTATTAGGCATAATCCTATAGAAATGCTCTAATAAGTATTAGTCCTTAAACGTGAATGCTATTAATCTAAATTAAAGTGATTCTAGAAGTGATTTTAAGGGTATCTTACTAAGCGAAACGCCTACTCTTAGAGGTGATTCGCTAAGCGAAACGCTTATATTTAGCAGAATGCTTACTTCTAGCAAAACGTTTACTTTTAGCAAAACGCTTACCTCTAGTAAAATACTAATTAGTAAAACGCTTACTTTTAGTAGTTTGCTAAGCAAATCGCCTTTTATAAAAACAGGCGATTTAGGAAATTGAGGCGATTTAGATAGCGATTTAAATGATAATTTTAATATAGAATTATAATATAAGACTATCTCATATTGCTTTTCTTCTTTAATAAAAACATTACTTCTTATAAGAGTATATAAGGTTGATTAATCTATAAGAATTGCCATAGTACTTAGGCTATTAATACTACTATATTCTATAAGAAATTGGTTATTATAAACCTTTTCTTTATTATTATTATTATTACTATTATCTTTATTTCCTATATAGGCTCTATAGAGTCGTTCTCTTATATTATTATTATTAGACTAGAAGCTATTAACACTTTTAGCCTCTACTAGGAAGCTATTATACTTTGTATATAAAGTATTAGGATTATTTAACTTCTTTTTAAACTTTATAAATGCTGTATTTCTTTTATCCTTTAAGTGCTTTATAGACTAGCAGCCTTTTTTGCGATATATATAGTACTTCTTTTATAGTAATAATATCTATAGGCCTTAATTACTACTCTAAAAGTTAAAGCGACCTTGATAGCTACTATTACCTCTTAGGAGACTATAGAAAGCGCCTCTACTAGTGCTAAAGGTCTAATCTATATAGAACTAATTAGATTTAGTCTTGTTTTTAGAGATAAATTAGTACTACTATCTATTCTTTATTACTTGCTTTCCTAATCTTCTTTCCTTTAATCACGCTATAATTACTAATTGCAATTAAGTGTAAATACTATAATAGGTATCTATAGGAGTAAAGATATATATCTCGTATTCTTTAATATTATTATAAGTAGTAATAACTTAGTCTTAAAGGGTGTTTTCGCTCTAGTAATTAAGAGCTAGATATGTTTAGATCTTTGCTAATTAATTAAAGAGTATCTATAGACACTTTAGTATGTCTTTATTATTACTAGCTAGTTTTTATATAATGCTTAAAAGTAATATACTATGCCATTCTACTATATATTACTAGCGATTCTCTAGTATCTTAAATTCCTCTTATATATACTTTATAAGAAAGTGAAAGTTTAACTACTTTCTAGTAAGAGTACTATAATAGAACTCTAATGCATTATCTTTTAGTATAGTTAAAAAAGCGTAGTAATATAAATAAGAAGGGAAATTTGCATTAATATAATTCTTAAAGAAGATCTTAATCTTAAGGCTAAGCATATCATATACTCTACTACTATACTTCTACTTCTTATTATAGTATAGCTTTAATAAGTTAATCATCTATTTTATAATAATCTCATTATTTAATACTAGAGGTACTATGCTTTTATATTTTAAGTTTCCTTACTAAGAGGGAGGAAGAATTAGTAGTATGCTCTACTTAAGATTATCGCAATTGCTACTATTCCTAGGGCTACTAGCATTCCTATGATTACTATAATTGCTATTACTCTTTAATTTGCCACGATTTAGGGACTTGTAGCATTCTAGGGAATAGAAAGCATATTAAGCTTAATCTTATCTAAATGCTATAGCTAAATCCTCTTTATACTAGACTACTTTAAATTGCAAGTTAATAAGATAAGACATCTTTGCTTTATGCTCTATCTTATTAGTAAATAATGCTTTAAGTCTTACTACCTCTTTAAGGTTCCTGCCTTTTAGATTATTAATCCTTTATTAAAGAGAAAGGTTATCTTTATACGTCTTCCTAACTTGATTAATAATAATAAGCATTATATTAGACCTCTAAGGATTAGGCTTATTAAGTTTTTCTATATTATCAGGCCTATTAAGTCTTTCATCCTCTTTAAGGATATCTTCTTATTAAATACATAAACGTTCTTAGACTTATTCTTAAACTACTATTAGAATGCCTAATCTACATAGAGGTTTCTTTATAGTTAGAAGTTTTAGTAATGTCTATTAGGAAGGTTAATATAATAAAGGAGATATAAAGGTAAAGTTTTCTTTATACTTTAGGTTTATATAAGAGTAGAAATATATACTATTTTATAGCTATATTACTACGTCTTCCTTAATCTATTAATATCTCCAAGTCTTCTCTTTTATTAAAATGTCTACTAGAGCGTCTTATATATCTCTTTCCTTACTTATAAAGACCTTATTCTTCTATAGGTTGCTTTATAAAGTTAGGATATTATTCTTATTATAATTAATAAATGTTTCTACCTTCTATCCCTTGAAATAGGTTTAAAAGAAGTCTTATAATGCTTTATCTTTCTATTATTTTATTAAGTAGAGGTATATATAGTAGACGAGGAAGCTATTTAGTATAGTATACTTAATATTATTAATATTAGAAATGTCTATTAGTTATCCCTATGTCTTCTCATCTACCTTGTAAGCATATTTTAGTAGAATCGGGATTATAATAAGTTAGCCTTAGCGAGGTTTTCTCTAGAGTAGCTAAGTATCTAGACCTAGCATTAAAGCTTATAAATAAATAAGAAGTATACTCCTAGGGCTTAGGGCTCTGCCTTCTCTACTATTATTAGCACTATTATTATCGCTTAATTTGACTATTGTTTTCTTTAGGTATTTTAGACCTAAAGGAGGTAAATTTAGGGTAGAAAATTTAAAGGTTTTTTAGGAAAGAAGAGGAAGCTTATATAGCTTTAGAAGTACATTACTTTCTAATAAATCGTTCCTTTATTATAGTTAGTTGGTCTAGGAATAGCTACTTTATCATTTTAGTTAGTTAGTCTAAGAGCTTATAAAATAAGTTATTCTATATAATAAATGCAGCTCTATTAACTAGTTAGTTAGTATATAGAAGCTTTTAAACCTTTAGATAATAATGTCTATAGACTTCTCTATACTTAGTTAGTTAAGGCTAGGAGAGTATATAGATATCATTATTATGATTCTTTAGTATAAGAAATAGGTACGTTATTTTAGTTAGTTAGCCTAGTGCTATTTTCTATCTCTTCTAGTTAAAACCTTACTACTTTATAGCTATCTCCTATAAGATAAACTACTAATTAGTATTAGTATCTTAAGTATTAGATAATTGATTACTTATTACTATATAGTAAGACTAATTTAGTATTCTAGTTAATATTGCTTAGCATTCTAAGTAGAGGTTATAGGAGCGAAGAGGTTTTGCACTCTTCGCTGACTAAGCTACGCGATGTCATGTGACTAGATCACATGACCTACAATACCTCCAATACCCTATATCCCGACAAACTTGCTTACTATTATTACTACTATTATTAAGTTATAGAATAGAGATAATTAAAAGTATACTATCTTAATAGAAGGAAATATAGCTACTATCTGATAAAGGGTACCCCTTTTTTTACTAGGATTATTTATAGAAGATTTGCTTTTTTCTAAAGAATACTAGAATAGGATATTTGAATATATATTATATTATATTATTATAGATTATTAATAAATATTCGCTAGAGTCGAAGGTATATTAAGGGCTAGTATACTTAAAAGTAAAGTTCTAGTTAGATTCTACTATAAAGTCTTTATAGTTATAGTTTTTTATAATTTAGTAGTATGAATAGATATAGACGTCTATTTATAATATATAATATTTTAGAAAAGAACTATATTCTATAAGTCTACTATTCTATCTAAAGAAAATAGCTATTTAAGTTTTTTTTTCTAAATAGAATCAAATTGACTAATAAATCTAGTTTTAAAAAAAGATTCTATCTAATACTAATTAGTTCCTTTTTATATAAAATAAGTAAGTATACTATACTTATTATTATCTAGTTTATAAGGTAAAAGACTATATATAATATAATATAGCTAATTTCAAATCAGTTTTTACTATTAGAAATCCGATTTCAAATCGGCTAATATAATATTTTCTTATTATTTTATCTATATTCTATCTATTTATTATAGTCTAATAGTAAAATTTAGTTTAGAATAAGCTAGTAGATTAGATACTATTATTATCTTAATTATAAGCTAGAAGTATTATATCTAGTATAATATAGCTAATTTCAAATCGGATTTCTAGGCCTAAAAGTCGATTTGAAATTAGCTAATATAATATAACTAGATCTCTAATAGTATAAACTACTTAGATATAAGCTAGTTTCAAATAGGCTAGTATATTATCCTATAATAATATAAAGCTTATAAGCTAGAAGTATTTAATATAATATAATATAGCTGATTTCAAATCGAATATCTAGACCTAAAAGTCGATTTGAAATTAGTTAATTTAATATAAGTAGATCTCTAGTAGTATGAGCTAGTTAGATATAAGCAAGTATATTACCTTATAATAATATAAAGCTTATAAGCTAGAAAACCTATATATAATATAATATAGCTGATTTCAAATCAGTTTTTACTACTAGAAATCCGATTTGAAATCAGCTAATATAATATTATATCTTCTTCCTCTATGATCTTTCTATTTGTTTGATATAGTATAGTATCTAATCGGAGACATAAAATATGCGGGACGTCAGATAGAGGTTGCAAAGAGTGAGTGGCTTCTCGCAAGTACGCTTCTTTGGTAGGTTATTGACAGGTTATATACTCTTGCAAGTAGTATATTTATATGGCAGTTTGTTCTTCTCATACTTGGTCATCTGGGTTTGGAGGCGATAGGGTCAAGTGCTGGAAAATACTGTCGAGTTGAACTTTTCCTCGGTCAACATGGAGTCCCGAGGTGAAATTATTAGATATCGAATTATAGTATAATAAACCTCATACAGTTTTCGAATTCTCATCGATATGAATCCCAAACTGCGTCTTCGCCATCCCATAACTCGCCCTGACAGCCTCACTAGCATACTCCCTCATCCCCCTCTCATACGCCTCCGTCACACCACTCTCCCAGCCACCCTTCTCCGCCAGCAGATTCCCCAGCAGCGCCGAGTCCCTGACTGCCGTATTCGCACCGATCCCACCAGCAGGCGTCATGCTATGCGCCGCGTCGCCAATAACCGTCACGCGCGGCTCGTTGCTCCATTCCGGCACGCCTGTGGGCGTCGAGCACGTGATTTTCCAAAACGCAGCTTCAGAGACGTCCATCTGCTCGAAGAGTGGGCGCAGGCGCGGATGCCAGTTCGCGGTGAGTTCCTGCGCGATCGAGGCGGCGGGCGCGCCGATCATGGTGTAATCGTCGTTTGGCGCCCTGATGACACCCGGGTGCGATCCCATGGTCCAGCCAAACTGCACGGTTGGATCATCCATATCGCCAGGCCGGACGTTGGTGATGGCAAACACGTCGCCCTGGTTTCGTGAAGTATCTCGAACTGCCCACACCCCTTCGCCCAGCCCTTTGAAGGCCGTGGACGGTGCCTGCCCGTGGATGCCTCGTGCGCCTGTGTCGTACGTCTTGAGTTTCCCGCCCGATACCTGTTTCGCGACGCCAGAGTAGATGCCCTCTCCCCCAACCAGCATGTCTCCCTCAATGGATTTCGAACCGTCTGCGAAAACAGCGCGCACGCCGGAGGGTGTGAGTTCGTAGGCTGTCACGTGGTGGGACCAGTTGATGAAAGGCTCACAGCAAGCCATGAAGAGTCTGCGCATATCGCCGCGGGAGATGCCTATGGTTTTGCCATCGCGGGACGTGAGGGACATTGGCGGGCCTGTTGGTTTCGCGTTCGCTTTCTCCTCGCTGGATTCTTCAGTCGGGAGCGCGGGCGGCGGGGAGGCTGTCAGGGCATCGAGGATTGTCAATCCACCGCCAGCACCACTGGTTTTGCCACATGTATCCCAGAACTTCTGGAAGTCTGCGGGGCTGAGGACGGACTCAATGGCATCTAAGCCTTCCGAGGAGAGACGTAGCCTGTAGCCTTGAGCGCGGAAAGAAACCGAAGCGTCGCGCTCGAAGATCTGGAAAGGGATGGAGGCGCGTAGGAGGGATTGCGCGAGTAACAGGGAAGAAAGTCCTGCGCCGGAGATGAGAATCGGTTTGCGTGTGCTTGTAGCCATGGTATTGGTAGCGAAGCTGCGAGATGGTGATCGAAGATGGATTGTAGTGGCGGAAAGCAAAGCTCGACTTGATTGAAAGAGATTTGAATATTTCATTCCCTGCTTATTATGTCTCTTCTTATAGGTACAAATACAATCACGAAAGAGAAGATACTTATATGACAAACCTGGAGAATAACCTGGAGAATAATATGTTATATAATTAATAATTCGGACACTTATTTATTAAGTCCCCGCGCATTTATCAGCAACGTGTGGTGCACTAGTAGGTGTCAGAATTCGCGACGCACAGGCCTATATTTGAGCTGTTTTGCCCCACCCAACAACACGATGGATTAACCTCGATTTAGCTAGAGGCATCTCTAATGCTACACCGTACTATACTAATCCTGTAAAGTTCATCGAAAAGCTAGCGTTCGAATGCTAGGTTAGCGTTTGCTCTACATCTTAATGCTTTTCGCTTAGATAGGCAACGCCTACTCTACTCCTTATTATAGAATCCTAGAATAGGGGTACATTTAGAGTATAGACCTACTATCTATGCTCATTTTACTAAAATAGCTTAAAAGATTATGCCAAGAGACCATAAAACGTATAGCTAGATTAGGTATAATGCTAAGCTAATGCAAGTTAGAGGGTGCGAGAGAAAAACGGGGCAAAACAGCTCAATTATCAAAACTTCAAAATCGCAAATGTAGAATCATTAATAAATAGACTTTCAAGCTTAATTATACTACCTTCTATATGTTATAATAACTAGTAGACTCCCCTCTTATAAACCCTTAAAGGTAAAGAAGCTATAACTATAAAAAAGTGTAAATTCTTTAATACCTTAGATAATAATCCTACTATAAAGTTAAATTACTAGATTTTATTAGAAATTAGTATTAGTAAGAGAATAGGCTAAAGATAGAGAAAAGAATATACTTCTTTAGGCTCTCTAGCAAAAAGGAGAAGTAGACTAAGGTTATATAAACTTAAGAGATACTCTATAGTATCTCTATCTACCTATAAGATACTAGTTAATATAAAGTAAAATCCTATCTAAAAAGTATATTATAAAGCCTAAATCGATTACTACTAATCACTTATTAAACTCTACTAATTAAAGCGTAAATTAAAGAAGTATACTAAAGAAAGTTAGAAGTATAAGTATGCCTTTATTAAAAAGGTTATTTCTATTAAGAATTTAAAAGAGAGAGAGAGAAAAGCTTATAGAAATAAGTATTAAAAGAAGCTAATTAATAGTTTTTAGGATTATATCTTTTTTATAGATTAAGCCTATATAGACCTTACTTCTATAGTCTAAGAAAAGGTTTTATAAAAGTAGAAGATATAATATAAAGCTAATAATATCTAATAGAAAAGTAAGAAAAAGGAAATAAGATTTTATATAACTAGCTAGATTAATTAGTATAGAAAAGTAGATAAATTAGAGTTTTATAATAATAAGGAAGACTATATAGATTAGCCTCTAATACTTTTAAAGCCTTATTATTACTTTAAAACTAAAAGTAAAATGGAATATAATACTTGACTAAAAGAATAGAAGGCCTAGTAACTATATAATATAGAAGTAAAGATTAAAAGTAATACTATAACTTAGAAATACTATATAGAACGTCTATTATCTATCTATAAATAAGCTATTAAAGAGAGAAGGAAATTAGGCCTAGGAATATAATATTTATAAGAAGATAGTAATCCTTCTTATAGGATAAAGAAAAGGAGTCTTATAAAAGAGTATAAGAAAGCTTATAATATTATTAACTTTAAGTACCTTATATAGAACCTAGATCTAAATCTAATAGAAGTAATTTAGAATATTATTAAGTAAAGACTATACTAGAAAGTCTTCGATTTAGATAAAAAAGTAAAAACTATAATTTAAAAAGAATAGAATAAAGATTATATTTAAGGAAATACGCTTATATATAGCTGATATACTAGAAAGATATACTACACTTAGTTCTATAGGTAGGAAGCTAATTAAGATAGCAAAATAGTAATTTAGGTAGTATAATAGAGTAATAATTAATGAAATTGTCTTCTTTGGATTTTTGGTAGTATAGGCCCATGCATTGCGAATTCTGACACCTACTAGTAGTGTGGCCACCCTGCTTAGGTAATCAAGCTACGTGAGATATACTAATAAGAGGGTTTAAAACCTTTCGGACAGTGATAGACTATCTCGGGATATTGAGATTGACTTATCTCCTAGAGCAGAACACAGAGCAAAGAATATACAAGTCACGTGAGGGACGAATCATCTGCTTGGTAGGAACGGATGATAGTAAAATGAAAGTTTTATTCCAGAACCGGATATATATACGCCGTTGCTATGTATTCATCCTTTGAATGCCGCAACCCCTCTATGCCCAAACGAAAGAAAGTCATGCCATGTCACACTCCCTCTATAAACCCCAACACAGAAAATCATGCGCCAACATCGACACCAGCACCCCTTTCCACACGAAACATTCCTCCTCCTGCCTCTGCCTGCGGAGTCCCAAACCTACTCCAGCCACCAGCCTGCTCCCCAATCCACTCCATGTCGCCCATAAACCCTCCACTCTCCCCATGCGCCCCCTCCTCAAGCGGCACATTCCACATCTCGTTCCCTGGCTCAAAGGTCAAAAAGTCGTTGAGATCCAGCTCGTTGGTGGGGAACAATTCCCCACCAGCTGGGAAATGGTTGTATTCTTGCTGTTCCTGCTCCAGACTCCCATCGCTATCCGGCGGCGTACGAACAGAAATGTCATTCGTCTTCTTGACATCCATACCGATGTCTATGAAGCTCTTGAGATCATGTATCATCTCTTCTGTAGGAGGTGGTGTCCGTCGATCAACCGCGCGTTTTTGTAGCATTTCCTTGACCCTGCCGCTGCTCAGCACATCCTCGGCTCTCATGCGCTCCCTTGAGCTGGACATGACAACGTCAATGTCGGCACGTTTGATTGCTGCTTCGAGGAATTGCGTTGCAAAGTCCGCCGATGCATACGTGTCTCGTAGCTTTTCCAGCACGACCATGCATTGACAGAAGCCGTCCATGGCTTGTTGGCGAGCTTCGTCGTTGGAAGACTTGATGTCTAAGAGGTGGATAATGATTGCGGGAAGCAAGACTGTGACACCGGTCGTCGGCAGGTACTTCTCTAGCCCCCGAGTATGTAAAGCTTGCGATATGCGAGTGATTTCTCGCGAAGCTTCGCGGACCTTCTTCCGTGAAAGGTCCTGAAGTTCCCGACTCGAGTCTGGTAGGGCTCCTGATGGCAAAACTTGTGGCCTGTGGAGCGCAGAAAGAGTCGTAAAGTAAATCATGTGCAGCAAGGATCTCTGCACGAATATAGACGGTCCGCTGTTACCCATCGTCATCTCGTTGGAATATGCGCACGATTCGGGCAGCGTGCTGATCCATTCGCTCAGCTCTTCATCGCAGCGCCTGACTTCGTCTGTCTGGTCCAATTTCTTGGGGAATAGCATCACGCTGGACCGCGTATTTCCTTCCTGGCCTTGCATGCCTTGGTTTTTGATGAGGACTGAGTATTGTGCGCTCAGGACGTGGCTGATACATAGACAGAGCTTGGCCTTGGCTATGCACATTTGTGCGATTTGTTTTTGCGCTTCCACGTCTCTGGCGAGAGTGGCTTCCGGTGGGATTATGGAGTTGCTTAGTGGAAGAGGATTGACGTCGAAATCGTCCGCTGTCAGCATGGGGACATCGTAGTCTTCGTCTTTTACTCGAGTCGGTCGTCTCATTCCCAATGCCACGAGTCGATCACGCATGAAGCAGGACCACCATATCCGTTTCCATAGTTTCTTTTGCTTTGGTTCCATATTTGATTTATCTGGGTTCCTGTGTAGGCCAATCGTGTGCGCGAGTGAGATAGCTACGCCCATCCAATGCCATGTGTCTTTCTGATCGTCTGGTGTCTCGTACCAATATGTCATGAGAAGGAGGGATTGTACGAGGGCAAGGCGATCCAATTCGTAATCGAAATCATAGAGGACCTGGGCTAGTTAGCATCAACGTGGTGCGAGTCTTTTGCCTGCCATACCCTAGCTTTTTGAAAAAATGCCTTCCTCGCAGATTTTCGACTCGAGAAGCCGGCTTTCCTCAGCATCTCCATATCCACAAATGCCGTGCCGGCAAACATGATTGCTTGGAAAAGCAGCAGGCTTAGTTCGCCAGACTGTCCAGTCCCTTCATCGATGATATGCAGAACTTCGTGAGCGTCTATTAATGGCATATACGGATGCACATATTCGATGTAGCTTTGGAGGAGTGCATTTCGAACAGACGTTTCGGGGAGAGATAGTGCGCCCTTTGCAAACAGGTAATCGACATCTACAGAGGTTATTCGCTGAGGGAGTGATTTTAAGTAGCCTGGTAACTGGTGCTTCAATGATTCATCAGGAGGAGCAGGAGGAAGGCCGGGCGAGTCAAGCCTGGTTGTCGTTCGGTCACCAGTCATAGAAGCAGATTTGAGGAGCGAGTTGTATGCGTCGTTGTTTTCCACTTCATAGGGAGCAGGTATGGGTATATAGCTAGCTCTTCGCATCAGGTCTCCATGGTCGATCTGCTGGGACATGTTTTGGTCTGGAAGTATGTGTTAGATGGCCCGGGATTTCACATTCAAAAGCTTACAAATTGCATGGGGCACATGTCCAGTAGCATCCCCATCACTCGACATTTGTGACCCGCTCCATCTCCTATCCGGATTTACGATATCTGAAGGATTAACCATTCCATTTGTACTTGTCCAGGCTTGTGTAGCTGCTTCTGTGGTGGGTAGGGGCGCTGGAGCTGGGTCGGCGGGCTCTCCATTCAAATGCTTTCTGCGCAAGGTCAGTCCTGGACCCTGTATAACAGCATTGCAACCTACTTTCTGCGTTTGCTCTCCTCTATCACACATTTGATGCCATCCATAGTACAGTTGGAGCACGTGACCTCGCCGTCGGCTGTAATGTGGTATCTTTGCATGACATCGCAGCGAACCTTTCTAGCTCTACACGCGGCGCATGCTTTTGCCGCTCTCCTCTTGACGGGCTTGGGGTTCCCATCTTTGTCAATGCCAGCAGCTGAAGTGTTTCGCTTCTTCGGACTTGAAGTTGAAGCTGCTGCAGCTGAAGCTGGAGATTGTGACTGTGACTGTGTCGAGTTTGAGTCGTTCTTCTCGGTACTCATGATAGCGGCGGACATTCTTCTGACGTGCGAAACATGTACCGCAAACAACTCATAAACTTGTACGTGAACGTGATAGATAGGGCGACTGAAGGTATAGCTTCGAATAGGAGTAGATTTAAAGCACCAAGAAAACAAACAGGCGGAATAACCTCACGGAGGAATGAGGATGAGCGCATGCTTAAGTACGGAGCTTCCGCCAAACTGTGGAGTAGTGGGGAGGGGAGCTAACCATTTTCCAAACAAGAGATGCAAGGTTGGCATTCCGGGCTAGGGCGAAAGCGGCTTGAAGCAAGAGATCATATACGGGGATTGTGGGTAGGACTTTCCGTTTTAGTTGACGCCGTAGGGCCGTAGGAAAATGAAATCGGATCTTGTGCCGCGTCCATTGTTTTGTGGTGTTTGCTCAGCAGACTACTACTCCGTAGGTACGTACCATACGGTTGCATGTGCTACTCGCTACTCCGCCGTCCGCCTACTCCGCTTGGAAGGAAAGGAGCATGTGAGTCTCGCGAGTCGCCACAGAGTGAGCAATGGGGATGTATAAGGGGCCCCATGTATCATGATCCGCCAGACCGAATAATGTTGAGAGGAGAAGAACGACTTGTATGCCCTTATATGCGATTATTATATACAGCGGTTTACATAAAAGCATTCTTCGCCAAGCTCTTTACTCTGCAGCAAAGACGTACAGTATCATTATCCTTTCCATCTCCAGGTTCCATCGCAAGTGGAATCCCCCACCAACTGAAATGATTAGGCCCCTTCTTAGACCGCTTCTCCACGAGGCATCCTCATCTTATACAGTAGCCAAGTTTAGCGGGTCGATAATCAAAAGCCTCTCAGTGAGCGTAATAATCCTCTCTGACTAAGTAGCAAGTAGACGCTGGTCTGGCCAAAAGAAGTCGGGAAACAGGGGTACAGCCCACTTCTCCAGAAAGCGGCAACTGGAGCTATATGTCCGGTGGATCTCACTATTAACGGTCGAACTGTGAGACGTCAGTCAGACCTTGCAGGGGCCGGGAAGATTCTTTCTTTGTCTCTGGAAGGATTCCGAATATGGCTGGAAGATGCGTGCTGCTCTCAAGTTGAGGTATAGGTACGGAGTACATTATTTACCGGTAGTACCTCCGTAAGGATATAGATCTGGCCGTCACTGCAGGCCAAAGGTCCTTTCTGATAAAATACCATGCACCCTACCTAGGTACCTATGCACTGCTGTTGCACTGCAACATCAATACCCCACCCCACCCCACCCCAGCCATGGCAGTTGGCATCTATCTTCGGTACTTTGAATCAGCGGGGATGTATTAGCAATCCGGATCAACTCCGTACGCAGGTATGTAAAAGCTTCGACTTTCTGCAGGTGGATCTTCAATGTTCAATCTTGCTTGCACGATTCATGCACGCCACCCTCCAATTACCGAACTTGACCGAGCACAAGGGACGTGCGGTCACGGAGCACGTGAAGGATCCTTGAACGGCGACATGTGATTCGATCAGACATGCTCACCGCGGATGAAAACCCTCGCGAAATACCGTACCTACCTTAGACAAGACGAGTTTTGGAGCCTTTTATTCTGAAGGTTTTTTTCCTTTTTTTCATTTCATCCGCGGAGAGGACATGGCTTGCATGACGAGGCAGGAACCGGCATTCGGGAAAGGGGAATGCCGACCACTGGCAACCCAAACTGCGGTATCGGGATTTGGCAGTGTGCCGCCCTTCCGCTCGCGGCTTTTCCTTTGTAGAATACTTCGGTACATGGCTTTCTTTATTAAATTGCACCGAATCGTGCGCCATTTCACCCTTTCATCCGTCCGAAGATGTGGCAGTATGATTGACGCATGCATGCATGCCATCAAGGTTCCATCGCATTCTTGCACCATGAGGCGGGCAGATATCATATATAATAGCTCGTCTACTGGTTTTTCTTCACGTTTGGTCTGTCTTCTACTTGGCGGATCAAAAACGTCGAGTTGGATGGCCATAGTTCAGCTCAGCGCAGCTGCAAAAGTGTGATCTGATGTATTTCTTCGATCTCATGCTCTCCTGAGTCCTGACAGTGACAACTCCCTCTTTTTACATGTTTGTTTCGCTTCTACTTTCAGTGTATTATCTTCCTAAGTCTTGTTCCTTCCATCTAGCTTGTCTGTTCCCTTGTCTATTTGTCCTCTGCGATTTCAATGTTGCTCATTTACATCAGTTTGGGTAGGTCATACTACCAGTACTTGGGCCCTTTTTCAATCAGTTGGAAAGGATTTTGTTCTTGAAAAGGAATCAAGGTCCCAGACCAAACAAAAGGAGGTCTAGATGCCCCCTGGATCAGCCGCCTGCCTAAGCGAAAACGCGATAACGTCACCACTCCAGTACCCCTCCTGATGTCATTGGTAGTACCTAAAGGAACAATGCTGTCAAAGAAAGGGAAATTGGAGTTTGCACTTGCATTCTGGAAAGAAGTAGTGCTCACAATAATATACGATGATGAGTCTATGACTTCACGTGAACCTTATTGTAAAGTAGTTGGTAAATCGCAGTAGCAATAAAGTCTTCCTGACCTGAGGTTCCAAAATACCCAGTTTTGGCATCCTGCATATCTGAAAACACCACAATCCAGTTGGACAACCATATCTGTACAATTGCAAATCATCCCTGAATCAGATCAACTCCGACAGCCCTTGATCCCAGCCCAATAACAGTGATCCTTGAAATAAATCAACCTTCAATATGGCCGCACCTCCTGAGCAATTCGAGGGTTTCATGGTTCATGATACCAAGAATTGGAGTACTTTTACCAAAGAAAAGGTACATGCCATCTCTCCCTTGACCTACCATCTTCTGACAAGCGGCAGTTCACCCCCAAAGTCTTCGAGGAACATGATGTTGATATCCAGAGCGAGTGTTGCGGGGTGTGTGGATCGGACGTCCATACGATAACTGGTGGATGGGGTGATCTCCCGACATCCCCCATCTGCGTTGGCCATGAAGTCATTGGAAAGGTGCTCCGCGTAGGAAGCAAAGTCACCATCTGCAAGGCCGGCGATCGTGTCGGGGTTGGTGCCCAAATCCAATCCTGCTTGAAATGCAAGAACTGCAAGGAGCACAACGAGAATTACTGCCCCCACATGGTTGGTATGTACCTACGATCACCATGATATACGATCCTTGCTGATGCTACTAGATACCTACGGTGCACCATACAACGAGGATGAAGGTCACAGCGAAGTGGCCATGAAGGACAAGAGCGGCAAACAGATCTTCTCGCAAGGAGGATACTCATCCCACATCCGCGCCCACGAATACTTTGTCTTCCCCATCCCCGAAAACATCCCTTCGGTCGAGGCAGCACCAATGATGTGCGCCGGCCTCACCACGTACTCCCCACTTGTCCGCGCCAAAGTCGGCCCGGGAAAGAAGGTTGCAATTCTCGGCATCGGCGGCCTAGGCCACTTCGCCCTCCTCTTCGCCCGAGCCCTAGGTGCCGAAGTCTGGGCTCTGTCACATACCCCCGGCAAGAAAGACGAAGCTCGCAAGCTGGGCGCTCACCACTTCGTCTCGACCAAGGACAAGGATTGGGCCAAGCCTTTAGCTTTCAACTTCGACTTCATCCTCAACTCGGCAGACATGACGAATGAGTTTGACCTGCCTACCTACTTTGGCACTCTTGCTTGCAACGGTGAGTTCCACAACGTGGGTTTGCCAGACAAGCCACTGCCGGTGATGATGGCGCAGCTCTTTGCTACCAATGGCTGCAAACTTACTGGCTCTCATCTTGGTAACAGAGAGGAGGCACTGGCTATGTTGAAGCTCGTGAGTGAGAAGAACTTGAAGCCCATGATTGAGACGATTGATATTTCCGAGGAGGGGTGCAAGAAGGCTGTTGAGAAGGTCAAGGTTAATGATGTGAGATATCGTGTTACTTTGACTGGTTTCAACAAGGCTTTCGGAACCAAGTAAAGTGGACAAGGAATATCAAGACGGCTTGCATGCAGGCATATTGGAGCATGGCGGGAAAGCATATGACATTCATAGACGATTAAGATGGCCCAAGATTAGGGAAAATAACGATAAATGCTTTTACCAAAACGTGCTTTCTTTGCTATCAGCAAGTGACCATAAACAGAACCGTTAATTGTTAGTCTTACCAACTCGGATAAGTTGTCACGATACCTTATTCTCACAACTAGGGCAAAGTCTAGAACACCATGAAAATGTATTAAACTTGTTCTACAGTTCTACTTGGTACAGTCTGAATCCACATGCAAAATAAGGACCGTCCCGAGAGCCGAGCATAAGGTACTCCAGCACTCGAACTGTGGCTGAGCCGGTAGACTGCACCGCCACACATCGTAGATCCGCCTAAGCCCCGCCTAAATCTCGCGGGATGACCATGGATGATGACGTTAATGGCACATCATCATTACCTTTCCAAACGACCAAGCCTTTCGGTGGAGCCAGGCTGTCATCCGACGAATAGGACAACTTCAAACCTCGCACGCTTGATAGAAAGGAGTCTAATATGGCAAGGAAGAGCCTCATCGATTATCCATCGTCATGTGTTACTCCATACTTGAAATTAGGGAGGGTGACAAGTTCGAACAGTCCACTCCCGACGGCGATCATCCCGGATCTCAGGGTTGCAACAACAATCAAGCCAAGCATTTGAGTTTTTAGGCTGCACAGTTCTTATATACTCTTCACCCCCGGATTCTCATCGCACCACACCACACCACACCACACCACACCACTCTACTCCAACAACACCATCACGATCAGATACCCAACCTTTCCTCCATCATCAAAATGGGCTTTGGCGGCGTCGCTCTCAAAAGCGTCTCCTTCTTTTTGCGCATCATCGAGTTCTGCTGCGCAGCCATCATTCTAGGAATCTTTTCCTACTTCCTGGCCGTCCTCTCGAACCATGACCTGGGAATCTCCACCTATGTGAAAGCCGTGGAAGGCATCTCCGGAGCGGGTGTCTTGTATACCATTTTTGCGCTTTGCCTCGTCTGCTGTCTCGGTGGCATCGCGTTCTTCTCATTCCTGGGCATGGTACTCGATCTTGCGTTCACCGGTGCCTTCATCTACATTGCGTATGCTACTCGCCATGGCGCCAACAGCTGCAGCGGCATCGTCAACACACCGCTGGGAACTGGAAACGCGGGTACCAATGAAAGAATCTCCAACGGAAGTGGTGGTTCGGTTCACCTGCCCCAGCTCCATACAGCGTGCAAGCTCAACACTGCATGTTTCGCCGTATCTATTATTGCAGCGTAAGCTCATCCCCTCCGCATCATTAAACAATACGTGACTGACCAATAACAGCGTCTTCTTCTTCCTCTCCATCTTCATGGAACTTGCCCTGGCCCGCCACCATAAGCGCGAGAAGGCATACGGACCCTCGCCCAACAACGGATACACAGCCGGCACACCCAAGCGCAAATTCTGGCAACGCAAGCCCAAGAACCGTGACGCTGAGTTTGGAGAGAAATCCGATGCCTTGCCTGCGCATGTTACGCCTGCGGACATGTCTAGACAGAGCTATGGCACGGAGAGCACGGCTGTTGGAGTCGAACCGGCGTATAACAAGTACGGACCGCCATCTGCGACCGGGGGTCTTGCGGGCCAGAATCAGACTGGTGGCGTGGTCAATCATGGGGGATGGCAGACTACTACGACGCATGTTCCGGGCCGGGCGCAGGAGCTGCCAGGGAATAATCCTCCTATGAGATACTGAGCTTTTGATTATTTGATTTGATCTATTCTCGCGGCAATGTTGGAACTATGCTTAGTCAGGTGGAAGGATATGGTTATGGATTCGGAAAGGAATGTGACAAATATAATGATACCATGACATTTGATTGATTTACATACTATTAGCTAATTAATGACTTAATAATGTAAGAGAAGATATAAAACCTCTGAACAACATATCCTCTGAAAATTCTTCTCGCTTGTCCACTCACTCGCTTATACTTCACATTACATCCCACATTGCCAATTCAACATGCAAAACTGTCCCCCCTCCACTCCACCTGGACCCAAAAATCAAAAACTTTCAACCTAAAATAAATGGCAAGATAAAAAACAAAAAGAGATGAATCGAATGATCACTGCGAGGGTCGAACTCGTGACCTTGGCGTTACGGTATTAGCACCACGCTCTAACCAACTGAGCTAAGCGACCAGTTCTGATTTGATGAATTTGATTTGAAATGTGCTTATTTTGATATATCACTGTAAGTGCAGGGTGAGAGATAAAGAAAGGTGCGGGTGGGCTGGCGTTTTCGAGGGAAGTGGAAGTGGAGCGGAGTGGGTTGGAGTGGATGTGGAGTGGATGTGGAGTGGGCTCGTAGAGGTTTCTAGGGGAGGGGAGATTTGATTAGGTAGGAGGGGTGGAAAGGGGTGAGAAGGAATACAGGTTACAGGTTTGTATATTATAGAATAACTAACTAAAAACGTATTTGTAAAATCGTTAGGTAATTGACAAGACTATATCTATATCTTTTTAAATAAGTTAGACTATACCCTAAAGAGTAATAGAAGGCTGATATATAGAGATATAGCTTTCTTTTTCTATATAGCTTAGTAGACGTATACTTAAGGCTTTCTTATGAACCCTTTATCTAATATCACATAATAGCTTATATCTTATATCAGTTCTATATAGCTTGGAACATAGAAGTGTGCGATGTAGAGGTATAAAAAGCGCGCGGCGTCGAAGCGTAGGGACGCTTAGAGCTGTGGATATACTTTTACTCTTACGCTTTTTTTAGTGAGAGTGCAGTCTGAGTCATTATGATGTAGATAAGTAAGATGATGCTTTAGCGGATATGATTATTATGATATTAGTATATACAAAACTGCCTGCCAACCTTCTCAAGTAAATTTAA
>QGMI01000664.1:0-22185 GCA_007821535.1 Lachnellula occidentalis | reverse complement strand
CGGCACTTAACACTATTCTCTCGTACGGCACTCCCCAGACACAACCTGGCATGGGCGTGAGAGTCAGCGAGTGATACTCAAGCAATGGCCATGGCAATTTCGCACTTGTCTACATCGCCACTCAGAGAATACGATGGGGTTTATTGTTTGGTTATATGATAAAATGTTTTCCTTTGAGCGATGGAGTTATGGTGGTTACGAGCTTTATGATAACGCGTTATGATAATGATGTTACGGATGGATTAGAGCGGATAGGGAGAGCCGACATCGAAGGATCAAAAAGCAACGTCGCTATGAACGCCATGAGCCTGTCTAGAATTTCATTAATTTCATTGAAGAACCTTACTATATGACATCCCCATTTCGATTGAAAGTGATTCCTGAACTTCTATGTAGTCCAGCATACCCCCACCTGCCTAATGAGGTTAGTTTTGCCCTCGCTACCCCTGGATCAAACAAAGCATATACGGATGTCTCCTCGGTCATGATAGAAGGACTGTTGCGAACTTGAAAGCTGGATATTAAAGTCGCTCTGCTAAATTTAACCGCTGGGCGAGCACAATTGCCTATACAATAATTACCGCGATATTCTGAGTGTATACCCGCGGTCTTGAATGGATGGAACCAAGAACGATCAGAGAGACTTGCAAAAATATGGATCAAAACACAACATTCTTTCAATCAATATATAGGTAAACAATCAAATCAGACCCAAGGTATCTTCCGTGACTAAATACATAATAACAAGCACGCTTCCCGATCTGCTCCCACGAGTAAATGTCTACTGTGAAGCAATCTTCTCCTCACCCATAGTGGCCTCCTTGCTAGGCGGCGTATCAATGCTGCCGTCCCCTTTCGCATCCTCTCCTTCAACGTATGTGGCCTCAGAGGTATGGTACGAACTTGGATGCTTCTTACCCGTGATATCAAGATAAATAGCTTTCATCGTAAACCACAAATCCTTGCGGCCTTCAAATACTGGGTAAACGCCGACGCACAGGAGGCTTCCGAAGATCCAGATTATTCCAACTACAACCCATCCCGTGAAGAAGCCTTTGGAGAAGATGTAGCCGGTACCGTACATGGGCATTGGCCACAGGATGAGAAGAGCCAAAGTAAGCACAACAGTTGTGATTTTCGCAATATTGGACGCGCGCAAGAGTTTGCTTTGTTCAATTGCTTCTTCATTGGCACTGTGACTCGTCTCTCCTGGCACAAGTTCTATGTCAATGTGCGCTTCTGCTGCCAGATCGTGATCGTCGCCCCTGCGGATGGCCATCATGGATACCCAGTCGTAGTGCGCGACACCAAAGATGAGGGTGAAGAGTGGTGTGAAGAGTAGAGGAGATAGGAGTGCCGTGACATTGCCTGCCAGCATAGGGTTGTTGCTGCCAGTACATTCGACGCTGAGGGAGCCGCAGGTCTTCTTGGCCGTAACAAGCCATGCGATTAGGGCGCAGCCGAGTCCCAGAGGTGGGGTCAGTGAAGCGGCCCAGGCGTTGTGACCAGCCCACATAATTGTCAAGGTGGCGGGAATGACAGCGGATGAGATTATGACACCCATCATTACGTAGAGATATCCCATAGAGATACCAGCGTAGTAGACTATTGGGGTCAGCGAAGGCAAGTTAGGTAAAGTGAGGGCACTTACGGCCTGTCGAGAAAGCTGCCATGAATAATCCGAAACTAATAACCATTGCATGTGACATATAAATCAACCTTTTACCGCTAGCGCCTGGATTGATGTAGGTTTGGTAGATATCATAAGTGAAGATGGATGAGACAGCGATCAGCTCAGCAGAACTGGCAGATGTGACAGCCATGAATACGATCAAAAGGACAGCAACCGCACCGCCACCTCCAAGAAGCGCCACAGCTGCGTAAGGAACAACAAGACCAGCTGAAACGTCGGCATCTAACATTCGGTTTGGATAAGTAGGAAAAGCTGGGTTTCCTTCAAGGGCCAAAGCAGCGAGACCGCAAGTCGTAGCCATGAGCCAAGGGATGGCGAACCAGGATATTCCACCCATGATATAACCCGGGAGTGCATGAACTGGGGAAGCAGCAATAGCTTTGTTGTAGTAACCATTGTCCAGGAATACGCTTCAATTGTCAGCAGAGAACAGGAATTGTGGTTGCCATTTGACTTACGTTCCAAAATTACCAACGATATTGATGACGAAGAAGATAGCACCTTGAGTGGATTTCATAGTCAGATAGCTTCCTCCCGCATTGCCCTCGACTGGATGATCAGCTGCAGCCTGGACCAAGAGATCGAAAACCTTGCTAGGTGAGCCGAGGAGTGGGCTTGTGGCGTAGGCAGTGAAGGAGAAAATTATGATGATGATCAGGAGGATAAAAGTGTGAACCCAATCAGTCAAGAATGTGGCCTTGATGCCTCCAAACATGGTATACATGACAACACCCAATGGAAGCAAGAAACAAGCGGCTGGTGTTGGCATTCCCGTCAAGGATGACACCACTGCAGAGCCTCCTGTCAACAACATGGCTGTGACGAGAATGTTGGTCATTAAGCCAAAAACGGTGAAGGTGATGTGTGCGTATGTGCCGTATCTGGCTCTGATGACCTCGAGGAATGTCTTAAGAGGTCAGTCTTTTGTCTCAACTGAGCTGTGTAGAACTTACATGAGCATTTGGAGCTCTTCTCTTCAACTCAATGGCAATGGTTGCGAAAAGCAGAATTTGTACGGTAGCTCCACTGGCATACCAGAAGGGTCCAGACACTCCATATCGATATGCAATCCCAGAACTTTGCAGAAGAGTAGCTGCCCAAGTCCATGAGGAGACGACTGCAGATGCCACCAGCCCAGACTTAACTGTTCTTCCAGCTGTACTGAACATCTCGGAAGTTTGGAGTTCATTGTTGTATCTTTTGAGGACCCATGTAACGAGGATCTATTTCTCAATCAGTTATTTGAAGCTTGCGAATGACGGGCAGTGGAGCTTACCATGCCAAAGGCAAAAACAGCACCCAGACCAAGGACAATGCCATACCCCCAGCCAACGCTGAGCGGTGGGGAAATCGGCATGTTGGATTGGTATAGTTGTATTAACAGCGAGAGGAGTGAAGCTTCTGGAGGCTGCGAGTTGTAATCTACCGAACTGAGTGACACAATGTGGGGAGCACAGCAGGCTGATATACCTTCAGCCTCGGAAGGTCAAAGCTTCAGAAGAAAACTAGACGTCCACTGAGACCAGGGCAAAAGATGGAAAGAGAAAATGATAACAAGAAAAAGATTTCCTACCAGCCCATTGCACTGGGGCTTGCTTACCTTAGCTGGAAATGCACGTCAACAAACGCAACTAGATCATAATGTATGATAGATGCGATCTCGGACGTAACACATTGTATGTCGGGCAGCATATGGGGGAGCGAGTAAGAAGAGAGAGAAAATGCAGTTTGGTGGAAGTGTTGATAATGTGCAGAGATAAATCAAGATAAGGTCCGAGGGGTTGACTTCTCGTAATGGATATGGAAGCTCTCACCCCTGCTATCGGTCAAAGCTCTGGAGGGGGCCATGCGGGGCCGGATCTCGCCATACGGCGCACCTAGGGATGGATCTGCAAGCCGTCCACCAGTCAGATCTCTAATTGGTGGGGATGCCGTTTGATAAGGAGATGTCCGGTTTACTCACAACCACCATGTTCGATAAGGGCTCTGGAATAGCCGCGGTAGAACTACTGCAGAGGCTGGGGTTGGGGGAGAACTAAGAAAGTTTATATGAGCCCCAGAACCTGCATTTTGCTCCGTATTGCTGTCATTTGCTGCTTCCGATTTTCATCAAGACAACTGACCAACATTCAGCCAGCCCGACATCGCAAGGGCCTGCGGCTGTCGCCGCCCCAGGGCACAAGGTTCCGCAAGGCATTCGAGTGACTGGTACAATCAGATCAATGATATGGTATCAAATGGGCTCTTGCCTCGTCATTGTTCCTTTCCTCGGGATGCATTGCCAGCATCAGCATTACATCTATCTCTCGACGCCATCGAGGATTACCAGGTACATACAAAAGTTGAAGGATCAGAGAGGGGTATACATAAACAGAATCATACTTAGTCGCAGCAAACGTCGAGCATACTGGCAGATGAAATAATGTCAGGCCCCCGCCGGGTCCAGCCGAATATTACAAGTGCATGATAAGCGTGAAGGGGTTTTCGTCGTCCATGAGGTGAAAGTTCTGCGGGTGGACAAAAGGAAAAATCTCCCGTCAAGTTTCAACATCCCTCATTGGATCCCGTACTTCTGAATCTGCAGCACATCCAGCCACTATCTCCTCAGCCAGATAACAACCCCATTTTCTTCTTTTCCTCACAAAACTTCTTCGACTAGTCAAAGCCTCGCACATAGCTCGACGCTGAGTACCATGCATCGATCCGGCCTGGAACATGCTCACTGAGCAGTTGACTTCAAAAAAAGACATCAACCAACCAAAAAAAATAGAGACAGACAACGGCAGGTGACAGAAACAGAATATATTATAACCCAGACTCCTGGAAGCAACAGGCTGCAGCAATTTCCCTTGCATACACCAAACCCGTCCAAGAGCTTTGTTTGAAGCGTACCTATGCCCCAATCATCAAATCGCATCCCAAGTTGCAGTGAGCGCCGTCATCGTCGTTTTATTTCGTACATCCCCCGGTATCCCACGGACCAGCCTTACGGTAGCTCGCGCCCCTACCACAAGAGCGCATATCATCCATACTGCATATTCTGCTGTGGTTTATTGGGGCCTCCTCCTCCCCAACCCGGTGGGGGTCCTCCGCCAGGTGGCGGCTGGTGTTGTAAAGGAACTGCTCCTCCCCCACCTCCATTCATTTGCGCAACGACGTCCTGGCGGTTTTGTAAGGGCTCGGCGAAATTGCAGATGGAGCAGACGATATCTTCGTAGCCATGTATGGAGAGTGGGACGACTGGTACGAAGCAGAAGGTGAACCATGGATTTCGTTTTATGACCCGCGCTGCGTAGTTGCCCTGTTGAAAGTATTAGATACAATGGCCGAATAATGTGCTAGAGTTTGGCACATTATTCGGCCACTATTCTGATCCGCGGAGAGAAGGACTCACACAGTTATGACATTGGCATAATACCCCATCATAGCCGGCCAGTTGCTTCGTGAATTCTGTGATATGTTAATTGAAATTCCATTAAGATAATAAGTATAGTTTACCATGACTTCCTACCGTAAAAAAAAAGCACATGGTTTCTCTTCTTTCTCTTCTCCTTTTTGATACTTTTAATAGTTGTTTGGGGTTGTTTGAAGAAAGATGAAAAGAAGAGCTCGATTCCGCGTCATGGTGTTGCCATCGTGAGCCAAGCGTGGCTATGCTATCCGGGGAATAAAGCGGCACCTTCTTTGTCGCCCATTCCATTCCATCTGCTTCGGCCACCGTAACGTTGAGCCCTCAGCACGTGAGCTACGGCCAGCGAAAAAAGCTCCAAGTGCATTTTACACACTCAAAAGATTAATTATATTTTATTTCCTAAACTCTTTTCCTTCCCCTCCAAGCGTCGTCCTCTTCAACGCTGCGTTTCTATGCTACAAACAGATACGTTGCGGTCCCTACATGGGAGTGCAACTATCAGATCTTTCATCAGATCGCATCTATGCATATGAGAAATTCGGAGTACTCTTCAAATCCACCTCGTCCTCTTCCTCCGGGGAGAGTGACTGGTCTGCCCGCGAGGGTTCGGCGTGATCTCACGTCTGCAATTGGCATCAGAAAAGCAGGGCAAGTCACTCTCTACATATCTGCTTGCAGAGAAGAGGGAGTGTGCTTGTTCCTATGGGAGAGCCGTTGCGAAGATTGTGTGTGCTACGGCATGACACTTAAGTGCAATACGCAGCGTGCTGGTCTCTTGGTCACTTGTGGCCGAGGGATTGGTACAATTCGATTCCGATTACTCTGTTGAGGACGACGCTTCAACCATTTTTTCTCTAGGTAAGCTGTCTCCAGCATTTTGTTCGAGGAAGGATACTACTAATTGTGCCTATGACTCAAATTCCTTTGAGCGGATCACAGAACCCGATCTCAGACTGGGAACCTCGAATGGCACAAGCTCTATCCTACACGCACGACCTCAAGCTCGAACTTCAGTCCTCCATTCTCTCCTGTTTCGACAATGAACAGACCTTCCCCGACTTGCCAGCTCCCCCTACTCATCCTCTTCGCTGCCTTCGTCCTCATCCTCCTCGACCCCACCAGCTATGTACAACTCCCTGTTCCTCTCGTTTTCTGGGTTAATAAGGTCTTTCAAATAATTCAACTCGTCCACAAGTGCCTCGCAATATTCACGCCCTTCCGCGGCTGAATTCAAAAGTTCCAGAATTTGTCCATTTGATGTCTCGATCTTCTGCTGCAAGCGCTTGGCAAACTCCAGGCGGATGGCGCTTCTGCGAGACTGGGCATCATCTCTCATCGTAGACCTCAAAGCCCGGTCTAGATCGTGAGCAACCTTCCTGTTCTCTTCGGCAAATTCCGGGCCATATTGTCTAGGCTCTCCGTTACTGTTGTCGTCGTCTTCACGTGCTGCCATTGTATTTTTCTTTCCTGCCACCTTCGCAGTCCTGTTCGCAACACATGCCGGGTTAGTATTATTTGCCCGGGAACGAATTATGAGCAGGAATATTTGGGGGCCAAATGTCTGAGGCTTAGAACATTTCCCGTACAAAATTTATGCAATGGGAACCACTTACCACATGCGAGCCAAAGCTTCTTCCTTCATGTACCCACGTATGGCTCTGACATCGTCATTGTACCCTGTCAAGAAATCGTCGTACAAAGTGTGCGCAAATACAAGTCTTTGATGTAAACTTTTCAAGGCCGGTACGAAAGAAGGCCCACCTCTTCCCGGGTTTGCGAATCGGACTTCTGGTCTTGCACTTCTCGATCCTCGAATTCCAGATATGCCTCCTGGTCGTGACATATCACGGTCTGCATTCATATCGTTGTTGAGCCTCCGGGCGTCATTGTATCGTCGTCGCGGGTAGAACTCAGAACGAGGCAGCTCGAGGTTGCCATTGTCGGTATCGACGAGGTAATTATCGTAGCGGTAGTCGCGGGGATATGAGTGTAATGCTTGTCGCCGTCGAGGATCGCCGAAGGGGTTCATGTTGTAAATGACACGCGACGTGTCGAGGCTTCGATGTGGCTTGGCTGGCGTGATATGGTTTAAGATCAGTTGCGAAGTCTGCGGTCTTATGAGGTGCTTTGGAAACCGATAGCCTCTTCCAAACGCTGAAGATATGTGGAATTTTGACCCCATATCAGCCATCTGGTCTTGGAAAGAGGATGTGATGTAACAACAACATGCCGCTATGTTAAACTTGAAGGACTTAGTAATTGTTCACTCAATGTTACTGTATGCTTGACCATAGACAAACATCCAATCAATTACTTCAATCACTTGCTCGTCCTGTGATCTGGGTTTCCCTGTGTGCTTCCATCTTGTCAAACAACAAAGTGAGCTGTGACTTCCTTTTTCTGGCTCTTTACCATTGAGAAAGCTAGAGAGTCTGGTGAGCTCTTGAAGCAATTCCAACAAGCCACACACTGCCCCTCACTGCACACTACCTCACCAAACGCAGGGTCCCGCCGCTAGAATGACCCCACCTTTTCCGCATCCCCGCTTCCGTACCGTTCTCTTTACAAACGTCACGTCATGTATTACAAACCAACCTCCAGATTTCAATCACGACCCCTATCTATTTCTGTTTGACTTTCAATGCGTGTTCTCTTCTCAAAGACAAGCATCACACTCTCACAGAAGAGGTTTTTATCCACAGCAAAAAGAAGATTCGCCATGGCAGCAGCAAAGGAATTCCCGCCAGAGAAAATACGGAGCATCGCAGTTGAGGTTGCGAGCTTGCTGAAGGAAAGAAAAGAGACTGTTTGTGTGGCTGAGACTGTGTGTTTCCTTCTACTTCTACGCTCGCTGTATTCCGAAAGCTGGAAGAGTTTCAAATAATTTACTAATGGTTTGGCGGGACGGTAGGCAGCCGGAGGGTTGATATCTGCGTCTCTTCTCAGTACACCGGGTGCAAGCGGCATATACAAGGGGGGTTTGACTGTATGAATAGTCCCTTTCCCCTTTCTCACTTGTCATTGCCTCTTCTCGACCACGTATCTGGGAGCTAACAATCTCATAGCTCTACACACTGGAGTCACGCATTGCATTCGGTACGCTTGCTTCCCTCTCACTCGAGACGCAGCTCTAGAAACTAATTACTCACAGCCGGCTGACCCAAGAAACTAAAACTGGCTACAAAGGCCCCACGACCGACATCGTAGCCGGACTAGCCACCAACGTCCGTCCAAAGCTCGGCGCTACGTATTGTGTTTCTGAGTCTGGGACAGCAGGGCCGACAGGAGGTAATACTCCGAATAGAACTCCGTGAGTCTGCACAAATCTTGTCCAGACAAGAGAGAACTGATTTGGTAGGGGCTATGTTGCCTTGGCTGTTGCCACGGAGAGCGGAACGTACAAGAGAGAGCTTTCCACGGGGCATGGGGGTGATAGGGAGGCAAATATGATACAATTTGCGGTTGAGGGACTGGTTTTGTTGAGGGATGTCATTAAAGGTGATGCGAAGCTTTGAGATGAAGCTGGGGGGTAGAGCTGCGGGGAACATATCTCGATTTCAAGATTGAGAAGTAAGCAGTGCTTATAGAAATCAAGTTGAGTAGTTGGAAAGGCTACCAGTGTAGGATTTTGATGGACAGCCAAATTGCTAGTCTTCGAAATCCAGGATGTGAAAATATATGTCAACAACAAATCTTTTTGCACTACATTGACTTCTTGTAGAGAAGCCGCACGTGCTGCTCGCAATATTCTCATTGCTCAAATACTCATTCGGGAGCAGTTTAAATTTGGTGCTGTAAAGACTAGTTCAAGTACGAGCAACGTTTACGCGCAGGCATTCGTTTCGGCCGAGTGGTTGAGGACGATACTGTTGATGAATAAGTTGGATCAGACGTCTGCGGTGTATATATCTGGTTTGGATAAGGAACGGCGCAGATCATGGATGTGGCAACGGGTGGGAAAGTTTGACGGGTTGAAGATCTTCTTCTTTTGGTATCACGTCTTGGGCAATGTGATGTTGTTGGGTACTTGGTAGCTACTGCTTGATTGCTTGTCCCTGAGTGAAATTCTCAAGAGCGTCTTCAAAGTTTTCGATCTCAGCTTGCGTTGGGCTTTAAGAGATCCAAAGAGTACTGTGGTTTGCCGTGGTGACTGCTTGGAAGGGCGGGATACACGTGTTCCATTTACCAGTCTAGAAGATGCTCCTTTCGTCAAAGAGATATTCAGATGACCGGATAAGCTGATCGAAATACTCGATGGCAAGCTCGAAGACATACTGGATGATGTCCTGCTGGAACTTTTTGTAGAGAGACTGCTAGCCATACCCCTGGAGATACTGCCGGGAGAGCTGGCGAAACAACCCTGTGGTCTTGCATGGTTTGCATTATTTGGCAGCTCCCGGGTTGGATCGGGGCTGTTTTGAGACGTGTAGGAGTGCTTGTGGCAGGGTATGCGCATGAGCAGACAGAGGATATTTCAGATACGAAGGAATATGTGCTGATGTAAGAGGGAAAGTCGTCGGTCATCAGTGCTGTTGCTGTTGTAAACTTTGAATAAAACGAGCTTACATTGGACGTGACTACATCGCCATTGAAGACTCGGTAACAGCTGGGACACTGTCTGCAAATACTCCAAGCTGAAGGTTACCTGCGGGGGCATTCTTACTTATTCTGGTGACAGTGGTTTTCTGCGACTCCCAAAGCAGCGAAGCCTACTAAGCCTAAAACCAATAAGTGGAAATTTCGAGTCAAGTCAAAGAAATGCATATACGAGAGACTGATCAAAGAGAACTTTTCTCTTCGGAACAAAGCCACAGGATTTAAAGTCAAAGAAGAGGAATGCCAATCAAATACCGTGCGGAGGTCCTAAGACATTCAGTCTTCTCTCGGGCCTGTATCTCCAGCTTGAAGAATGCCCATACGCTTCATTCCAGTGGAAGTCCACATCGTTGGAGGCTCAAGTCTCCAGTCTTGATATACGATACTCGGCCTGAAAGTGACTGAACAATTCTACGAAGGATGGATGAAGTAAGTCGGTGAAGGAAGGAGTGAACAACTGACCTCTTACATTCACCGACCTGATGTCGCATTGCGCGGTGGTATTACGTAATCAGTCGCTTATCTCAGGGGGGTGAATGTGGAAGGGACGACCAGATCAATTTGACGCAAGTCGATTCACACCACGTGGTCGGCGAAGGTGAATCTGCCGCTGTCAATGGGATTTCTTTAAAGCAAAAATCTCAGGCCGCGAAACTCCAATTCTTCTACACCAACAAACACTTCTGGTGACCGTCATACAGCTCCGCAACAACACCACAACAGCGCAAGAGCTTTGTTCCACTCCTTGTTTGCGCGCTGTTCCTCCATTCTCCTCCTACAAACAAAAAGATTGGCCAACACTCAAGTGCAACGACCACTCTGCGCTTGTAGGATCAGCCCCTCATATTCCCCTCCATTTTCGAAACCCATCGACAAACGACAGCGCATCAAGTAGTTTGACGTCCCCACGCCAGCAGCAACTTCCTTTCTTAGCACTCAGCATGGCTACCTCTGAGAACTCATCTTTGGAGACGAACAACATGGTCCAGCAAGAACCTCCAAATGACAGCGTCATGGCCGAGCAGGTCGACAAATCGATGTTGGGCATTGCCGATGTTAGCTCACATGACTCTGAGGACGCAATTACGACTAAAGACGAGAGTACTAGCGAGGTCGGTGATATGGGAAGTGATGATGGTAGCGAGAATGAGAGCAATGGAGATGGCAATGCGGAAAGCGCAAGTGAGGACGAGGGAAGTGTCCATGGAAGCAACACATCTATTCCTGCAGATGATGCGGGAAGCAATGGTGGCGAGGACGATGAAGAAGCCGCCCGCGACTGTGAATCCACCACTTCAACATTTGACTACGAACAGGAATCTTTTGAGACGTACCAGATCAAAGTCGTTCAGCTATGTCACGATATTGGTCATGGAGAGCCATCGAACGTCGAGCGCATGGAGGGAGGTAGTTTCAACAGAATTATCGGCTTGACATTTGCGTCGAGTAATAATCCAAACTGTATTCTCAGGATTCCGCGCTATGTCATGGGAGATCATCAGGTCAATGAAATCAGCGACCAAGTATCACTTCTCCGGTATCTTTCGACTTTCGATTTTCTTGGTGTTCCATCGATCCTTGCATACGACTTTACAACAAAGAACGCCCTCGGCAGCCAGTATGTTCTCCAGACACGCATTCCTGGTGAACGTATTCAGGATGTATTCTATAAGCTTCCAATGTCAGAAAAGCTCCAGCTTACAACCAAGATTGCGGAACTTGTCACGAAATTGACGAACATTGGTCTCACAAAGCCGGGACGGTTGATTGGTAAACGAACCCTTCCAGATGTTTGTGGCAGTCCACCTACGGTCGAGTCGGAGATTGACATTGTCGGTTTTCGTGCAAATCCCTCGGCAGATCTGCCTGGTGTCGAGAAACAACCATTAGCTTCACTTCTGAAAGAGCTTTTGGAAATGCGAAAGCACAAAGCCGACTGGCCGGCGTTGACCAAGATGTGGGAGAATCTTCAAGTGGCAGTAGAGCAAATGGAGATGGCAGGCATTATTCGAAAAAACGATGTGGAGAATGTGCTTTGTCATTGGGATCTTTCGGCGAAAAACATCTTGATTCAACCAGTCAATCCGGAAAGCTCTGCGGATACACCATCCCAAGGCTGTAAACACTCTGTCAGTTTTGCGGTAGATGATGCGCAGGGAAGTGGTCACAAGCACACAGTTCAGGTCCTGATTGAGGATGCTTCAGGCAAAAATTGCAGTCACACGGTCAACTGTTCAGTTAGCGACTCTCTCGGAAAGACGTATCGACATACACTTGAAATTACCGAAGAGGCAAAATTGGGCGACAACCAACATCGAAACATTCCGACCGCCGCCAGTGCGCCTACTAAACAGTCCGGCCTCCAGCAACAGGCTGGTAAGTGGGAGATCGGTGGTGTTATCGATTGGGATGATTCATTATCAGTGCCCCTAGTCCTAGCTCGAAGTCCTTGTTCATGGGTCTGGCTTGATCAAGATGCCCGAAGCTCTGACTGGGATGGAAATCGGAATACTCCACCGGGAAGAGATCTCACACCGGATGAGCTACTTATCAAAGCTCATTTTGACCAGACAATGGAGCGTTTGACACCTGGATACATCGAAGATACTTATCACCGTGGAGTTTGGCTCAGGCGAGTGGCTGAACTTGCAATACATGGTGTTCTTGAGAACGATGACTTTAGAGATGGTGAAAAGATTGTGGAGGATTGGAGCTTGTATTTCACGAGCATAGGCCTAAAGGATGTTGAGCGGGGCATTAACAAGAGCGAGCCTGATACTGCAGTCGATGATAACAAAAAGGTCCAAGAGGATGCGAGCGAAGATGTTGTTATGGAGTAAATATCAAGACCATGAGAATGAAACTACTATAAACACTTATTTACCTTCATGTGTATAACTTTTAGATAACTTTTTAAAATAAGACTATACTCTTTACAAAAAATATAGCCTATTTCTAGAATCAAGGTTTCTAGATTCTATTTATATGACCTTTAATCTAGTAAATCAAATCTATGTCATCTATAGCTATAATATTAATTTAAGAATATTGCGATTACTAATACTAAAATATTATATTTATAGTATAATAGGCTCTTAGTAGCATGCCTTTCTTATAGGTATAGACATATATCCTTAGATGTCTTTCAGAGGAAAGTGCGGTCTTACCTAGGTAATTAGTTGTCTAGTTAACTTTACGGCTGCGGTTCCAGTCACGGTTCCAGTCATATCATGTTATGTAAATTGAATGTCTCATTGCAATTAGAGAATCAACGATGGGACGCCCCAAATAAAATATCCATCCCCATGCAGAACCCCTAATTGCACCATACAGCGGCAAAGCGATGCTCAATACTGCCCTAAAGTTTCTCATCCTCCAACGCCCGTGAAGAAGCCCCAACTGCCAAAGATCACCCACCCACTAAGGAAAAGCCAGCAGGCAAAAGAAGATGCCCAACCGAAGTGGATCAGGATTTTTCTTTCCTCTGCTTCTGTTGGGAGGCATCATTGTTCTTATTCTTGCGGAACTTTGCGTCGCGTTCCTTGGCTTGCTTGTCCTTTAATTCCTGTGCCTTGCGGGCTGCATCGTCTCTCTTCGCTTTCTCTTTTTTTTCCTTCGCTGCAGCCGCCGCCTTTTTGTTCTGCGGATCGGCATAACCGCATTTCTGGCAGTGATCGGTCGCTTTCAAGAAGGCAATTCCACCACCGCAGTTGGGGTTTGGGCAAAACGTCTTGTGGGTCTTGCAGAAAGTTACGCCGGACGGGGTCTTGGAACGGCCTTGGCAATTTGTGCCGAGCAACTTCGGGCCGGGGCAGTGGTGCTTCACCGATGAGTTGTGGACTTCGGGCATTGTGATCTTCTCAAGTCGTGGGATGTGACCGAGAAAGTGGTATCTGAGGATGGGTCAGAGTTGAACTGGGATAGCCACAAAGTTGCAGGAAAGTGATGCTTGAGCACAAGGTGTTTAAGACTTACGTTGTTGAGAGTGGATGGCTACGGGGCTTTGGCACGATGAGTTGGTTGTCGTTGCAGATCGAGGGAAGAGGAAGTTGTGGAGGGTTTCGAAGAGAGGAACGATAGATAGAGACTTCGTAAGTAATGTATTGCTCATAATAGGCTGCCTGGAGTATGTGAATCGTTCGCCCCAGCGACATTCATTACAGATGGCTGACTCTGTGAACAGGTGTGTGCAAGGCGGCAGCGTCCACCAGTTGAATTGAATGGGCATTGTTTGATTATTGTTTTGAAGATAACAACTTCCTAGTCATTCCCAAGTGAATACTCATAACCCCAATGCTAGCTACAAGGTGAATCTCGAATGCATCACAAACAATCGATTCGAAGTGTTTAACACCACCTGCAATAGAACATAGAGCCAAATAGCTCCTAAGAGCTACAAGGTTGCAAACATTTAGATGCTCAAGCGTCGTCCACGGAGTATCCGCTTAAGCGAGAGAGAAAGGGGGAGGCTAGCGTGGGGTGAGTGGTGTGCGAACCTAAACATCAGAAATGAAAGGCAACTCACGACTTACAGTGCTTGGGGTATGATTTGGGAATTATCTAATTGGCAATGTGCTTGGTTGCAACTTCTCTCAATCACTGCTCTTGGCAACTGGGGAAAGTAACGGTTCGCCTCGTCCTTGTTTCAGGACATGATGCTACATTCGATCGCGCTCTTAAGCATTTGATTTGCACGTAAAGTTTCGTTGCTTCCTGTCTCAAAATTTATCCTGTTCTGAACATTGTCTTAAAGGCTCAATCCGCGATGAATCCGAGCTTGCTTCTATTGGTATTGCCCGAAAATTCCATACGCGGTAGTAGTATCTGAGGTCTTTGTTCAAGATCCCCTTTATTAAAACAACTAAAGGAATACAACATGATACAACATTCATAGAACAATAACACTTTCAACATGCTACATTCAAAAAATCTGACTCACACTCTGGCCTCCTTCATTGATGTGCTTGTTTCGAATTGGTTGTGGGTTGTTTCGACAAAGCAGGCAGGCGCTATGATAGTATGGAATCGCATCAAGAAGTCCATCCTTCCCGCCACAGTTGATGACACCCTGGAGTTCGATAAACATATTAAATCAACACTCCTTCCTAATTGCCAACAACCAAGAGTTGTACATCCATATTCCAGCAAAATATCATCAAAACACGACAAAATGTGTGAGCGACAGGAAATCGTCTGCAAAGACTGTCCCATGACATCCACAATAATCAAGATTTGCAAACCCCCGACCACGGAGATGAGTTCGAAATCACACAACCACAGTGAATGCTCCCGCTTGGTGGTGACCACAAAACAGATCGACAGCTTTGATAGAAGTCACGAGTGTCCCGGTTTGTAAGTTATCTCTGACAGAAAGGTTGTGCAATAAGTGGCGTATAACTCATGCTGCATAGAGCTACAAGAATTGCTACTCCAGGCTGGCCATTCAATAACGCCGACGGGAAGTAGAGTTGGGTGTATGAGCATGCCACAGGGCGCACGCTGAGTGTCCAGATGTACTCGAGACCAAAGGGAAAGACGTCTGTTTGAGACCCAAAAAGAACATGGATCCTCTTTCCTACCGATGTGCACGATTTGTCTTTATCTTTTCAAGCCTGTGAGCAGTTCAATACCGAAAAAGACATCGGCAATGCGTCTGGCGATATGCCTCAACACATGGTTCTTGGCTTGGACAGAGAAGTGTTAGATTTCCAACACAGTTTGATGGATCAACTTCTGGGATCTATTGGGGCTTGTATTCGGCTCGGACTCGCGTTGCGCGCCGAGTAGGAGTTTGATGTTACGATAAAACGTTTCAGTTTCGAAGATGGGGATGGAAACTTTGGGTATACGAATTACGGATTGATATTCTATGCTGGAGTTGGTCGAGTTGTAGAACCACATAATATACAAGTTATACCCACTCGGGGAACTTTGCTCCACGTGTATTTTGAATGGACACAAACCTACAAGTTGGAACTGGCTCGTCTCTAATTATTAGCAATTCTACTTCATAGAATCTCACATATCATAGAACAATCTCCATCAAATCGTACCCTCCTTTTAACATAGAGAGCTGAAATGCAAGAAAACCATTATATGCTCAACCAGCCAAGATTTCTGGGGCTCTATAAAACTTTCGAGTCTTCTTTTCTACTTCAGATCGAAGAGCATATCATATCAAGTCTGCGGACCTTGGAGCCTAGAGCCCAATGAAGAATCCAACTACATATGAATTGTGATTGGAGTTGTCTGAACAATGGCAACTGCCAACTAGTCATTAGTGTAATCAGGAGATAGATGTGTGCTGTCTTCCAACAGAACAAGTCATAATGATCAACTTGTTTGCTCTTAGTGGACTCAGACCGTAGAACAAACACACCCTTCTGACTAGTGGAGCACGTAGAGCCCAACTTCAGGATGAATGAATGTGAGCAATCCATGGGTCAAAATACCCTTGTGAATAACATTCTAGGCAATGGATTGGAACTGGTCACCTAGCATGCCTAATCGCTTGAAGCACAACCCCAGTTTGCAACTTTCACTGCAAGTCGGATACCTTCTCGACAAAAAGGTGTCCAGGGTTTTCCGATGCCTGGGATATGTGCAAAACCTGCATTTTGATACCTTAAGAGCCATCATTCGCCACGAGTTGACCCAGGATCTCACTCGACTTGCAAACACGTGCACGACGTGGTAATTGTCAGAACTTTCAAACAGACCCATTGAATGTCACCCCAAACCTCTGGCAACTCCAAATTCTAGAGGGACGCTCATCCTCTTCGGAAGACAACGATCGAGCTACACCACAGGAAGTGGTCAGAATGTGCGCAGAACAGGAGAACATATGTACCGTATGCAGGGAAAAGTTCAGAGTGTTCGTCAAATGCCCGGAACACAAGCGTACTGAGATACATGCTGCCATAAAAATGGACGTCAAAATATGCGATGATCATCGGCTCCTCGGCCTCAGAATTGGGCCCGATGTCTTGTGAGTGCCCTGGAACACCATATAACGTCTTGAGAGGACCGTTCTAACATAGATCGCATAGCGAGTGCAGATGCATCAAGAAGAAGTTTTCAGTACTTGACGCTGTAAACATTCTGGTCTAGGTTGGAAACGAGCTAGAAAGAAAGAAGCGGCTGGATGGCATCGCAAAGCCAGAGAATACCCATTTGTATCAAGTCTTAATATCAAAACGACGTGGAAAATATCCATGAAGTCTACGAGTAAGGCGTTGAAGAGAGTATCAGGGAGGATATCAAGGATCCGAGAGTGAGAGCAAGGGACGACGAGAGTATGATCTTTACCTAATACTGAGTAACCAATCAAAAGGCTTGAAACAACAGCACAAGCTCGCACAAGCTGGCCATATACCTAGGTAGTCCTTTGAAGTCGGAAGCAGTGACTTATTAGGCATACCTAGGTAGATGTTCTCTCACGGGTCTTCAGCTACTTGAGAATAGAACGAGCCTAAAGATTGCCTATAATTAGCATGCGTGCCTTATAGGCCTTATGCTTACTAATTAGCTATTAGACCTATCTAAGCTCTTAGAGTTCTTAATTAGGCAAGGCGGGTTTTTTATAATTAGTTAGGCAGTTCTATTCTCTATAAAGCTTTTAAGGTTAAATAGGAGATTACTTATAAGAGAGAATATGCTTTTTACTTTTTGCTTTTTATGATTTTTTGATTTAATTAATATTTATTAAATATAATACTTATAAACTAAACTTATATAATAGATATGCCATTTTTCTATACTTCATATTACTTATAGAATATTATCTCTTCTATTAATATATAAAGTATATCGTCCTATATAGAGACTTTCTTAAAAATAGGCTAAGGTTTTTAATATATACTTAAATGCCCTTAACTATTCTACTACTATAGAGTCTATCATTCTCCTATAACTACTCTAAAGGTCGTTTTTACTATATAAACCTTAGTAACTTTACCTTATTTATATTAGATCCCTTCTAATTAAATCGTAGCTTCTATTAGGCTGACTATTATTTTCTATATTAGTTTTAGGCTGAAAACACTATTAATTAATAACTATCGCCTATATTAGTATCCTGTAATTTATTTAGGCTTAGTATACCTAATATATACGTCTGCTAATTTATTATATATAAATAGAGCAGGTTGTTATTAAATTATAGCTATTTAGTAGTTTGTATTATATTATATATTAATATAGAACTACTTTCTAATAACCATTTTTATATCTATTAATCCCTAACTTATACTATAGATATAATAAACCCTAGCTATATTAATATAACGCGTAATACCCTAGATTTGATTAATAGGAGAAGAAATTATATAGTTAGTATTATAATATATTTAGGGATAGTAAGTTAGATAAGTCTACTAGGCTTAATACCTTAAAGAACTCTAAAAACTCTAATAACTAATTAGAGCCTAAGCTCTATTATATATAATACCTAGGGTTTAATTAGTAAGAGAGGGAATTATAGTTTATTTAGTAGAAGAGGGAATTGCAAGGTTAGTATAATATTGCCTTTAAGGAGGAGAGCAAGTCTAAGAAGTCTAATAACTTTAAGAACTCTAATAGCTAATTAAGGCTTATGCTTTAAATAGCCTATAAAAAAGAAGGCTAATAGAAGAAGCAAGTATATAAATATTAATCATTATATACTACTAGCTATAAATGTTAAGCTTATATTAGAGTTGCGTATTAATAGTATTATAGGTATAGAACTTATAGATCTACATTTAATTATTAGTAATTACTTTACTAAAGTAAATATAGACCTATAAGAGGCTATCTTAAAGTAGTATTTAATATATATCTTTAATAAGATAAAGCTTAAGCAAAGGGATATACCTTATAAAGTATAAGTTTATATACTTTATTAGTTAATTTTCTATAATAGCAATATTATACTTATTACTTAGACTAATCTTAAGAAAAGCTTAATCTTCTATACTTATTCTATTCTTACTTAGCAAATCACTCTTTAGATTATCCCTTTAACTATACTTAGTAAAGAGTAGTATAGTATAATCCTTAGTCTTAGATGTATTAAACCTTATATCCTTATATCTTAAATAAGAGTAGAAGATAGTACTATATTTAGAGATATTATAGATAGTATATATACCTATATCCTATTATTACTAGAATAGGCATATTCCCTTATATTTAAATAAGCATTTAAGGGTAAAAACTTCTACTAGAAGATTAGCCTAGTTGCGATTAATAAATATTACCTTATTAATAGTTAGAGCAATTTTTAAAGTGTATATTTAATAGCTATAGGCAAACTATAGATAATTCTTAATACTTAGACTATCTAGTTTAGCTATATAGCAATTATAACTCTAGTAGTAGAAGATATTATTTTATTCTAAGGTAGCTTTTAATAGATTAGCATTAAGTAATACTAGATATAGATTATTTAAACTACTATTAATTAACTAGAAGTCTCCTTCTAGGTCTACCTTCTATTATAAAGTAAACTTATAAAGTTTAACTACTTATACTTTATAATTAGTAATGTATCTAGGATTATTAATATAATATTAGAAATAGGCTTTCTAATTAAATAGGAAGAACTTACTTTATATAATATTCCTAAGATAGTTATCTTTATTAGCGCTTAAAAGTTAATAAGATAGGTAGCCTAATAGATCTATACCTAGATAATTAAACTATTAAAGGATAAGGTATTCTAACTAGAGTATAAGTTTAGTAAGAGATATAAGATAAATTGTATATATGATATTATCTAGGTATTCTATACTTAAGTATCTAATTATAATAAGAGACTTTAATATATAAAGTTTAAAAAGCTAGATTTTAAGATTTAGATCTTAATAGTAATAGTTGCATTTAGGATAGGTATGAATATGCTAGATATTAATATAATTATTATCTATAGGCTACCTAGTAACTCTTTAGTAAAGGTCTAGTAGAAGTTTAGTTATAAGTTTAGAGGTCTAGGCTATTCTTTAATCGGAATCCTATTTCTCCTATATTACTTCTTTTATAGTTAGAAGCATATGTCTCTTAATAAAAGCTAGGCTATAATTACTCTTTTACTAAATGTACTTCCTATTTCTTAGACTATAGATATAAGCTAGAATGCAACTTGTCTTCTATTAAGTATACTTTATAATTCTTAGACTATAGATCTAGTTACATTCTATAAGACTAACTAGCTAGATCTAGCTAATAATAGTAGGGATAAGAGTAATGCTTTATAAGCTAGTAATGCCTTATAAGCTAGCCTAGGCCTTCTAGGGAAAAAGCTAAAGGTAGATAAGCCTATAGGTACTTAGAGTATAATAGATATTAAAAGATAAGTAGTACTTAACTCTTTTTAGAAAGATATTATAAATTCTAGTTATTATAGAAAGCTATTTCTCTACTATCTTAAAGAAGACTAATTATCTAAAGAGGAAAGGGCTAAATTAAGGCAGCTAGAGAAGTGCTATAATATTTGCAATCTAGAAATCTAGGTCTAGCTAGTCTCTACTCTAGTAATAATCATTATATAAAAGATGCTAAGCGTAAGCTTAAAGGCTAGAATAGTACTTAATGCTTTTAATAAATAGGCTACTAAGAGTATTAATAAAGGCAAGAGTATAAGTCGTCTATTTAATCTACCTACTAGGGCATTTCTTAAGAAACTAGTTTAACTCTAGATAGTATATTAATTTAAGCTATAGAATAGTAATAAATATTTTAAGAATCTATAATAAGAGATCCTTATCTATAACTACCTAGGTATAAACGACTAGAGGTATAAAGAGACCTAGAAGGATAAACTAATATTAAAACTATAAGAGATAGCAAAAACTATTAGTATAGAATATAAGAATGCCTAAGCTTTTAAAAAGTTAAAACTAGCTAGTTTAATCACTTCTAAGATACTAGCTTTAATCTAAAGTAGTTGTAGGAAAGAGAATAAGCTTATTAAAAAGGCTATAAAGAATTTCTAAGAATAGTACTAATTAGAAGAAACCTCTATTATAGTAGATATGCTAGACTCCTAGTATAATCCCTAGTAATAAAAAGACGATAGCCTAATACTAGATTTGCAAGAAGTAGCTATCTCGGATTTATAGGAAGCTATTATCTCTAACTTATAATACTAAGAGCTAGATATAGTAGTTACTAAGTCTTTGTAACTTTCTTAGAATTGTAAGCCTAGGACCTCTATACTAGGTAGTCCCTCATATTAATATTATCTGCTATTAAGAAAGAAAGACCTAATACTTATATAATTATCTCTTACAATTTATACTAGCTAGGTAGTAAAACTAAAAAGGCTATAAGAGGTAGACCTTATAAAAGAATAATATAAACAATTTGACTATTAGGTAGTAGAATAGTCTAAGGCATAATAGAAGACCTATTTTATAAAATTAGTATTATATATATACATCTTGCCTTCTACTATCATCTACTTTAACCTATATTATAATTATCTCTAATAACTTAGATAGCTAATTATAAATGTCTAAAAACTTAGATAGCTAATTAGGTAATAGTAAATCGTTATCCCTTTATAATTACCTGCTTTAACCTATACTATAATTATCTCTAATAACTTAGATAGCTAACTATAGATATCTAAGAACTTAAATAGCTAATTAGGTAATAGTAAATTATTACCCTTTTATAATTACCTACTTTAACCTATACTATAATTATCTCTAATAACTTAGATAGCTAATTATAGATATCTAAGAACTTAGATAGCTAATTAGGTACTAGTAAATCGTCTAGTATAAATGAAATGTGAGAATTTACTAATAATAGTAGTAGGGGCTAGGAATAGTAATATGTAATAATAAAATAATAGCTTACTATAGGCTATAGGTATATTAATAATATTAATTACTAATTCTCTTCCTTCTTCTCTTTTTTTTTATAGCTACTTTTAAATACTTATAACTATTACTATAATACTACTACTACTACTACTACTACTACTACTATAACAATTTCTATATACTAATAGGCGCTTATATATCCTAATTTAGGAAGAAATTTAGGCCTTCTAAATTATAGGTTTAAATAGATAAGATCTAGTAGCTTCTTTTATAGGTAAGTTAACTTAAATTAGTATAATATTATTCTTAGAAAGTATAAATACTAATAGTATATAATAGCTAGAGCCTTTACCTGGCTTACTAGTAAGCTATTAACTATGCTACTACTTATACTACTATCTATACTACTTACTATCTTACTACTACTATAGATACTACTACTACTATAATCCTTCCTCTTCTTTTACTACTATTACTAATAATAGGAGAGAGGGAAGAAGATAATAATAATAATAGGAACTTTATAAGTTTTTAGGAAGGTAGAGATAAGGATAAGGATAATAAGATAGGAGATAGTAGAAGTAAGAATGCCCCTTCTAGCTATAATAATAATCTAAGGAATGCCTCTTTAATACTATTACTACTACTACTACTACTACTACTACTACTACTAC
>QGMI01000663.1:0-22212 GCA_007821535.1 Lachnellula occidentalis | reverse complement strand
AGAGAAGAGGTAGTAGAGAGAGAGATTTAGGAGAAAGGATTAAGTAAAGAAGAAAGAAGAGAGATAGAAAAGAGAGAGGAGAAGATAAGAGAATAGGAAAGAGAGGAAGCATTAGAAGTAGAGGAAGAAGGGTATAATTACTATAATGACTATTAAATCTAGGCTTTATAAATGCTTTATAAGTGATTTACAGGCGCTTATAGGCTTCTACAGGTGCTTTATAGGCTTTATAGGTAATTTATAGGCGCTTTACAGGCGCTTTATAGGCATATAGGCTTATAGGCTTGATGACTAATCTATATAGCGCAAGCCTGAGGCCCCTCTGGTATAAGCTTATAAGTACTAAGGGGACTGTCTTTATACTATTATACTATTAAGGCCGCATTTTAGACTTTACCCCTTTATAGATCTAGACATGTGATAAAAGACGCTTAATCTACCCGAGGCCCCTCTGGTGCGAGCTTGCGAGCACCGAGGGGACTCGTATTGAAGAGTTCTGGTAGAAGAGAAGGTCATGTTGTTAAAGAGTTCCTAGTGATCTATAAATTCCAATAGTCTTGAAGATACGTCCGATCTTGATATCTCTAAATCCTTAGAGTAATGCTTCAGTCTACTACGTAGTTCTCTGATTCTGCTTTCTCTGTCAGACAGGGGTACCGCCGAAGTCGGCCAATCCGAGCTGTTTTAAAGCTGCATGTCAACCCAAGGTGGTGCAAGACAACCCCCCGCTTTGCATAAAGTGCCTCGTACGGTCTCGAGACTCGATTTCACTTCCCTAGCATTTATAGTCGTCTCACTATTCATATGGAATCGGCGGCATGCTGCGTACCTATTCGCAAAATGGGCCACGGACCTTGGGGTTGACAAGACGGTCTGGCTATCGCGCCAGAGACCTACAGCTGCATACTCGAAGAATCCATGCCAGTAGTCCTCCACCATGGAGACCTGCTTCTTCTCTGGACGAGTGAGCTTCCCCAAATTTGAGGATTCGGACATAAGCTGACATTTGCAGCTGGGTTGGAAAGGAAGCTCGACCGATCAGCTTGAGACAGCTGATGGTATTTGGGCGCTCTTTGACTGAAGCTCGATTGATCAGCTCTGCGAATTATGTGCGGACAGAACTGCCGACTAGGTATGAGAACCGTTACTATTTCCTGGATGTAGCTTCTGACAAGACTGGCAGGTTGGCACATCGAATCCGAGACATGCAAACACTCCCATACGTTGTAGTCACAAACCCCCACATAAGCGCCGTCTACGAACTATACTACAAAGCATTCGAAAGTCTGCGGAGGGTACGAGAAATCAAGACCTTAGAAGACAATGACAGGTTCTGCAATACGATCGGCGATACGTTAAAGGAGCATTTGACGGTGATTCCAAAGCTAGCAATGGGCGTGCTAGAATGCAGGGACTTGATGAAGCCAGAAGATATGGACAAGTTCATGAACACAATCCTACGCTCTGTACGACCCTACCAATCCCATATATACAAGCTAAAGCTAACCTCTATCTTTATAGAGAATCTCTCGGCGCGTAATAGCAGAACAACACCTTGCCCTTACAGAAACCTTCAACCCCCCCTGGCACTTCCCTGACGCCGAAAAGCCCTCCCCCACAGACACCGAATTCGTAGGCGAGGTATTCCTCCGCTGCAACGCCTCCGAAGTCGTATCCCGCATCGGCCAAGAAGTAGCCTCCCTCGCATCCCTAGCCTACGGCCCCTCCACCCCCCTCCCAGCCATAAAGCTCTCCGGGCACCTCGACGCAACATTCCCATACATCCTGGCACATCTCGAATACATCATCGGCGAGTTGCTGCGGAACAGCATCCAAGCAACCGTAGAGCGGAATCATAAAGGAGAAACGGTACCGCCCATTGAAGTAACGGTCTGTGAGGCGCAACAACACGTTATCATCAGAGTCTCAGACCAAGGCGGTGGGATCCCTCGTGACTCCTCCCGCACCTGTGGTCCTTTAGTAAAGGACCCCGAAAACACCAGCGGTTAGAAAACCTACACCAAGTCCCCAAAATGGCCGCCACACTGCAAGAAATACGTGCTACCCCGTCCTCAAACCTCCCTCCATCTTCACCTCCAACTCCACCGCTGGACGAAAGATTGACAGTGTCGCCGGATAGCTCGTTGAGTAGTTTGAGTTCCAGGCCGCCGAATTTAAGGCTAGGCGTGGGCCTGCCGCTGAGTAGGGTGTATGCTGAGTATTGGGCGGGTAGTTTGGAGTTACATAGTTTGGAGGGGTATGGTGTTGATGCCTTTTTGCAGATTAGTAAGCTGGGGAATAAGAACGAACAGCTTACTATGCGGGCGAGTATGGATGCTGTATGAACGTTATATACCACGGGAGGCCAGGCATGGATTTTGGACAATATGAAAGATGAGAGCCATACATACAGCTTCACTTCACATGTCATCACAGGAGTATTTTGGATGAGAAGCCACTTCACATGTCATCACAGGAGTATTTTGGATGAGAAGCATGACGTGAATTACATAGTGGCTAGGTAAAGCTAGGAAAATTAATAAAGATCAATCCAGTTCATCGGTGAGCTGAAGAGGCAGCTAGCTAGCTACGAATTAAGCTACTCACTCCGAATTTCGCCCGCAGAACATCCCGAATTGGTAGCCGTAGCTGCAGTAAGAAGAAAGGAGAAAACGTGTTGCGAATGACCTGCGTACAACACCAACACCATCAACCTGACTTTTGTGGTCTCCAAATCACACCATTCCCAAGGCTAAGTCAAAGTCAAAGTAATTTAACGACGGCCGTGACTGCGAACAGCACTACCTTGCATCGCCTCAAGTTCCGTCTCCAAAGACTTGATAGCAGCGTGCGTGCTCTCCAAATCCTTGTTGAGGCGATCACGCTCACTGATAAGCTTCTGCTCCCATTGTCTGAATCGGTGCTCCTCGATCTTGACCTGCTCGGTAAATCGCTTTCGCAGGCTCTCTTCCTCTTCCTTGAACTTGGGGTTGTCGAGCTTTCTGGGTCTGGCCTCGCCGAACTTGCGTGTCTCCATTTGCTGGGCGCGGTAGGCTTCGTAGTGTGCCTCTTCCGTGGTATGGATGAGGTCCAACATGTGGGTTCGGATCAAGATGGAGCGCAGCTTCTTGAAATCGCAATGGTCCTCGTTCTCGACCTCAGCAACACCCCACGAGTATTGGCGGCCCTTGACGATACGTCCATCACTAGTCTTGACATCCTTCTCGGAACCGATGACAGCGAATGGCATAGCGCCCATAAGGGATCGTGCGTGTTGAGCGGCTTGCTCGTCATCTTCCTCGACGGGTGGTGTGTAGATCTTGATGCCTTGTGCCTCGATAACAGCCCGAATCTGATTGACATTAGCATCGCATACTCAATGTTTGCAGGGGAGACATACTCTTTGCTTGAAGCGAGACAAGTCAGCTGGGCTAAGGGTATCTGCCTTGGCGACAACTGGGATCAAGTTGACTCTAGAGCTCAGTCTCTTCATAACCTCAATATCCAATGGCTTCAGGGTGTGTCCAGTGGGTCTAATGAAGTACAAACAGGCGTGGACACGAAGATCAATCTTATCAACACGGCGGGGCTGTTGCTCTTGCAACATGTATGACTCATGCTGATCATCCAAAAACTCAATAATTGGCATCCACGAGTCGCGGTTGTTAACGTAGTCTCCGAAGCCGGGTGTGTCGATAACGGTGAGGCGGACTGCAGAATGATTAATAGGCGCATTAGCTATATGCGATCTTCATAATGCGTACCCTTGAAAAACTTCTCCTCCAACTCAGCCTTTGTGATCTCAATCTCGACAGTCTTGTCCACTTGCTTTGCGTGCCTGCGCTTGTGGTCGGCGTAGTTTTTGATGGTTGTGGAGAAGAGGGTGTTGATGAAGGTCGTCTTTCCTAATCCAGATTCACCAGCAACCATAATCGTGAAAGCAGCTCCTCTCTTTGCTACGATCTTATGGCGTTGGTTGGGGCTACAACACAGTCAGTATTCAACATTGAATATAGGAGTCTGGTTATCGTACAGGTTGGCAATCCCGATTGGGGATGCGCTTTCTGACGTTGCTGGAGCCATTGTGAGAATCTGTTCTGGTGCTTCGCGATAGCGTTGCTTGAAGTTCTTGCTGATTCTCCTGATTGTCTGAGAAAATGGATTGTGGTGGAGCTGTTCAACAACAACGTCTGGAGTCCGTGTGAGGAAATTCGCACTTTCCAAAGTTCCCCTGAGCTGGGGTACGCGCTAAGCTACACAAGTCTAGCTCCAACTAGCTAGTCTGCCCCTGCTCACCCGGATTAACTCGGCCCGTAATCTCAAAAAATATGCCGATATGGCTTTTTTTTCCTATCGAGAAAGCTCGATAAAAGCAATGTCAAATCAACGGTGACAATGAAGACGGAGTTTAAGGTGATTACCGATGTAAATGCCTAAACTCCTATTTACTAATCGTATTATAGTTCTCCAACCTTTTAGGGACTGTGTATAGTCAGGGAAACCTACTTTTCAGTCCTGATGGCTCCTGTCTCTTCTCCCCAGTGGGGAATCGAGTAACAGTATTCGACCTCGTAAAGTGTGTATACTCTTACCGATCCGAATCCAATTGCTTCTGACATTCTACAGTAACAAATCACATACCCTCCCTTTCGCACACCGAAAGAATATAGCCAGGATAGGCCTCACACCGCGGGGTAATCTGCTTCTTACAGTCGATGAAGATGGTCGAGCAATCTTGACGAATGTACCAAGAAGGATCGCTTTACACCACTTCTCCTTCAAATCTCCCGTTACAGCACTCGCATTTTCTCCGTCTGGGCGACATTTCGCCGTTGGAGTTGGGCGACATATAGAGGTCTGGCATACACCTTCAACACCCGACCAGAATGCGGAAGGGGAATTAGAGTTCGCTCCATTCATACGGCATAGAGTCTACACAGGGCATTATGATACAGTACAGAGTTTAGAATGGTCCAGCGACTCCCGATTCTTTCTCAGTGCCGCCAAAGACTTGACGGCTCGAATATGGAGTCTGGATCCGGAGGATGGCTTTATACCTACGACATTGGCAGGACATAGGGAAGGCGTTCTGGGCGCATATTTTTCGAAAGACCAGGAGACAATCTACACAATCAGTAAAGACGGCGCAGTCTTCCAATGGGCCTACTTGCGCGATCCAAATGCGCCTCTACCAGAAGACGACGAGGAAATGGAAGATGCAGATGAGGATTCGCGTACACGATGGAGGATAACAGAACGACATTTCTTCTCGCGGAATAATACAAAAGTAAATTGTGCGGCTTTCCATGCGGAATCGAATTTATTGGTTGTTGGATTCTCAGACGGAGTCTTTGGCCTTTATGAAATGCCAGAGTTTAATGAAATACACACTCTGAGCATCTCACAAAACGACATTGACTTTGTTACGATCAATAAGACGGGAGAGTGGCTCGCATTTGGGGCGTCGAAACTGGGTCAACTCTTGGTCTGGGAATGGCAATCAGAGTCGTATATCCTCAAACAACAAGGACATTTTGATTCGATGAACTCCCTGGTCTACTCCCCGGATGGCCAGAAGATTGTTACTACTGCAGATGACGGCAAAATCAAGGTCTGGGATGTCAACTCTGGGTTCTGTATAGTCACGTTTACGGAGCATACAAGCGGCGTTACAGCCTGCGAATTTGCGAAACGAGGGAACGTTCTCTTTACATCAAGTTTGGACGGCTCCATCAGAGCATGGGATCTTATCCGATACCGAAACTTTAGAACATTTACGGCGCCTACCCGGCTGTCATTCTCCAGTCTGGCGGTAGATCCAAGTGGTGAAGTCGTTTGTGCTGGCTCACTAGATTCATTTGATATCCATATCTGGTCTGTCCAAACTGGACAATTACTTGATAGACTAGCAGGTCATGAAGGGCCAGTCTCTACTTTAGCATTCGCGCCTAATGGAGGTGTTGTTGTTAGTGGAAGTTGGGATCATACCGTTCGCATCTGGTCAATCTTCGACCGGACACAAACGAGCGAGCCGCTGCAGCTGCAAGCAGATGTCTTAGATCTAGCTTTCCGGCCAGACTCAAAGCAACTTGCGGTCTCCACGCTAGATGGACAATTGACTTTCTGGTCAGTGTCGGAAGCAGAGCAACAATCAGGCGTCGACGGTCGACGAGATGTCTCTGGAGGTCGAAAAATCACTGATCGTCGGACCGCAGCAAATGCTGCTGGCAATAAGAGCTTCAGCACGCTTCGATACAGCTCAGATGGGGAGTGTGTGCTGGCAGGTGGAAATAGCAAGTACATCTGTCTATATTCGGTCTCGTCACTCGTTCTTTTGAAACGTTATACCGTCAGCGTCAACTTGTCACTATCTGGAACCCAAGAATTCCTCAACAGCAAGTTATTGACAGAAGCTGGGCCAGCCGGGCTCATAGATGAGCAGGGAGAAGCTTCTGACCTGGAAGATCGAATCGATAAATCGCTACCTGGAGCAACGCGAGGTGGTGATCCATCAGCCAGAAAACGCATGCCAGAAGTCAGAGTCACGGGCGTATCATTCGCTCCTACCGGACGTTCATTCTGCGCAGCATCAACTGAAGGACTTCTCATCTACAGCCTCGATACAATCCCCCTCTTCGATCCTGTCGACCTGGACTTAGCCGTCACCCCAGCCTCAACATTGCATGTCCTCCACAAAGAGAAGGACTACCTCAAAGCTCTCGTCATGGCATTCCGCTTGAACGAAGCCCCCCTAATCCGCCAAGTCTTTGAAGCAATCCCACACAAGAACATCAGCCTCGTGGTCGAACAAACACCCGTCGTCTACATCCCCCGCCTGCTCCGTTTCGTCGCCATGCAGACCGAAGAATCCCCCCATCTGGAATTCTGTCTTTTATGGGTTCAAGCTATCTTAGTATCACACGGACAATGGGTTAGCGATAATCGCGGCGCTGTTGATGCTGAGTTGAGAATTGTCAGTCGTGCGGTGGGGAAGATTAGGAATGAGCTGAGGAGACTGGCGGATGAGAATGTGTATACGATTGATTACTTATTGAGCCAGCCGGTTGCGAAGCCGGTGGTTCTGAATGGGTTGAAGAGTATTATGGCTGGAGATACTCAAGATGTTGTTATGGATGTTGAGGATGATGACGAAACTGAATGGATTGGGCTAGATTAGGGATACGAAAATGTATCATTTTCTCTGTACCAAACTGAAGATTGGATGGCGTGAAGAGTCTTTGGCGCGAACATCCCTTCGAAATCACCATTCTCATCATGACTTGTTCTCCACCAGCTGCATGGTCACCAAAATGAGGCCCAAAGCTGATGGGTTTCGCTTGTTGCGACCAAGCTTCCGAGCCCCTATCTGGGTGCATGAGCCGCCTGCCTATTTAGGAATGGTAAATCCACAGCAAAATCTTACCTCACTTGTTCACCACAAAGCCATCTTCAAATGGGCAATATATACCCCAGCATCATACTGTATATCAAAAATGGTAAAAGCTATAACACGGCGATGATATCAAAATGGCATCTAAATATCTCGGTGGTTACCGAAAAAGCGCATGACCTTAAAACTATATTTCGGCCTTCCCCTTTGAGCCTCCACCTTTGTTCTTCATGGTTTCAACGATCGGTGTTACCGACCTGCCAGAATCTGTAGACTGCCTATACAGCACCTCCATGGCGCCGAGCTTCAGGCTCCAAACTGTATCGGAGACGCCAAGAAGTCATTGGTTGATGCCATTCGTGGATTGAAGCATCGCGAATAGACCGCACGTGGAAGGGGAAGGTCCAAATGGAGTGGATTCGAGAGCTCTCATATATGCCCATGGCATAGTTCTCTTATAAACTCTGTCCTATTCCTGTCTTTTGAAGTATCAAGTCCAAGCTGCATAGACCACCAATATGAAGTTCCTTTTCTTTTCCGTTGGCTTTGCTACTGCGTTTTCCCTTGGATCAGCGCTGAACATCAATGAGATAAATGGCCCTGGATTCCTCTCACCACATGCCGGACATGCTGTCTCAGCTGTGCAAGGCCTAATCACTGCTAAAGGCCCCAGCGGTTTCTGGATGCGGTCCACGACGCCAGACTCTGATTCAACATCGTCGAATTCCGTATATGTCTTCAGTAGCAGTGCTGGCAAGAATCTTACCGTCGGCGATATCATAACCTTAGATGCAACAGTATCCGAATATCGATCTTCGTCAGCTTATCTGTACCTCACTGAACTTACGGCGCCAAAAAATATCAGCCTCATCTCAACTGGAAATCAAGTTACTCCGTTGATCATTGGTGAAGGAACAAAATCGCCACCGACCGAGCAGTACAGTTCATTAGACAAGGGTGACATTATGGGGCTGCCGAACAATTCCAGTCACATTTCGACTCAGAATTCAACCCTCAAACCTCAGCTTTACGGTCTGGATTTCTGGGAGAGCCTGTCTGGAGAATTGGTGACAGTCCAAAAGCCAACAGCCATCGCAAAACCTAATACCTATGGGGATACATGGGTGATTGGATCTTGGAAAACCACCGGCCTGAATTCACGGGGTGGTCTGACTCTCACTGCTAATGGTAAGACTTCCTATTCCCGTCAGATTTGGAAATTGCATGCTAACATGGTTCTACAGACTCAAATCCAGAAGCTATTATGATTGCTACTCCCTTGGACGGCTCTGACAATCCGAAAGGAACGAAAGTCGGTGATTCTTTGCAGGACATCACTGGAGTCGTCACTCAAGCTTTTGGATATTATGTGATCAACCCTCTCACGGCTCTGAATGTCACTGCATCAGCGCAGCCAACATTGCCACCACCAGCAACATTTGGTTCCTGTGGTGACTGCAAAGGGATCACCGTGGGATCTTATAATGTTGAGAATCTAGGCCCAAACACCACACATCTCCCCAATATCGCGGCGCATATTGTAGATTATCTGAAAACTCCAGACCTAATGTTCTTGCAAGAAATTCAAGACAGTAATGGTGCACTAGATACCGGTGGTATGAATTCCTTTCTTCGGACTCTAAGAGATAATTCTAATCTAATGGGTTGCAGTGGTTGATGCAAATCTTACATTATCAACACTTGTCGAAGCCATCCGAGTGCGCTCGAACCTCACATACGCATCCACAGCCATCAACCCAATAAACGACCAAGACGGCGGCGAACAAGGAGGAAACATCCGAGTCGCCTATCTCTACAACCCAGCCGTTCTTCAGCTCCGAAACGCCAACCCTGGATCCAGCACAGACGCCAACGAGGTCCTGCCAGGCCCAGAGCTGAAGTACAATCCAGGCCGGATCGACCCCCTGAGCGCAGCATGGACAGCGAGCAGAAAGCCCTTAACTGCTGCGTGGGAGACCTTAGATGGAAAGAACAAGTTCTTCACGGTCAACGTCCATTTTGGGAGTAAGTACGGAAGCTCTTCGATCGAGGGAGACGCAAGACCGCCTGTAAACGGCGGTGTCTATGATCGCCTCGCGCAGACAAACGCTACAGCCGTAAGTTATTCCACCTACCCCCTTTCCCTTTCCCCAAAAACAAAATCTCACACCCCATTCCACCTAGTCCTTCATCGCTTCCATCCTAGCCTCCGACCCCAACGCACGCATAATCACCAGCGGCGATTTCAACGAATTCACCTTTGTGTCCCCACTGCAGACTTTCGCGAGCGTGTCGAAGCTCAAGGACGTCGATGAGGTGACGGGCATGGACGAGGTGGAGCGGTATAGTTATCTGTTTGACATGAATTGCCAGGAGCTGGATCACATGTATGTGAGCGAGGCTCTGGCGCGGCGCGGCGCGGAGAAGGAGATTATACATGTTAATACGTGGGCGACGTACGCGGGGCAGGTGTCTGATCATGATCCTAGCGTGGCGAGGTTTGATGTTTGTCAGGATTGAAGTGGGTGTACAATACAGCATAATCGAAAGAAAGATCGATAAACATATTTTGTGCGACTATTTTCCTCGCTGTGAAGTCAGCAAGCAGTTTCTCGGCCTTCGAAGGCACGTCTACCTATCTTCCGAAATAATGAAATTGGTCTTGTTTTCTATTCTTTTACTTTTCCCCAAAACATACTCTCAAAAGCCTCCCTCGCACTCTCAGCCTCAAACGCAAACCACCCGTCATTGAGCGTCTCATACCCACTAGCAGCCTCAAACATCTACATCTTAGCTGCTGCGCCAATGGCGACTTCCCAACTATAGGTAACCAGCATACCTTTCCCCACCTAAAACTTCCCGACTCGACCACCGGCACTTCGATCCTTGCTCTGATATCTTTAATCGCTAATGCGGCATATATGTATAAGTGGAGAGCAAGAAAAAGAAAGGGAAAGGAGTAGCTAGTCAGAAAGGAGTAGCTAGTCACACCTCGTCACAGCTATACGCCCCCCTATCCTCACGACGCATATCTTGGGACACGGATCCTATATAGAAGGCCATTAGACTTCCAGAATTGCCGTAAAAGGAGGGCAGAAGGGGGTGGATAAAGTCACGGTAGGTAATTATCCCGTGCTAGAAAAAATGAACGGTGCGTTTTGCTTTGCTGTTTAGGACTGACTGCGGTTGAGATTGCGGTGGCGCTTACTGTTAGAAGGTCGTGTCGGGGATTGTGGTTGTAGAGATATTTGTTGGAGGTTATGTGGATGCGGATGCGGATGGGAGGGAAGGGAAGGGAATCAACGGTCGGTGTGATGGTAGTCATGGGTTTGAGGAGAAGGAGGAAGCTGGCACAGTTTGTTGGGTGAAGGAAGGGCTTGGTGGGATGGGCTGTTGAGATTGCCTAGAGGTAGGGGAGGGGAGTTTGTAGTAAATACCTACTTGCGTCTTTACCTTTTTGCAAAGTGGAAGGGAGGTGAAGAGCAGGTGTTTGCAGCGAGTAGTAGTGAGTAATTACTCTACCGCTGTATAGGCATCGGAGTACTATACAGCTATAGATACTTGACGTCTCGGTTTGGAATCAAGTCTGGCGAGACTCCTGATGCAAGGACATCACGCGCCGAGGACGAAATGAGGGAACATACCTAGGTAAACACCACTCTTTGATGTCGACCTTGATCACCCGCTTTGCAGTGGAAATGTTTGAGCTGCCTGTATTTTTCATTAACAAGGAGCCAGGTATTCGGGACTCAAGCGCCGAGAGTATGGGCCGAACCTCGAAGGTATGGTATTATGAACTATAAACACCTACTAAGCAACAGCATAAGATATTGGTAGATTGTTCATCCAAGGCGTCCTATTAGCTTTGACGGTAATAGAATAAACAAAAGTTTTGCTAGAAAGATATATCTGGAGAGAATATAAAATGTAGATGCAGCATCTTTACCTTCCCTTTCTTACTCCAATAATAGGGCCTAGTCTACTGCCAAGTTTCTCCCAAACCTGACCTCATCATCGTCAGACGCATACTTGAGTCAAGTCTCATCACGCTCCTTTTATACGAGTTATTACCCGCATTCTGCTAAGTCTAGATCTGACTAGATAATAGATACTATTATAGATCCGGGATCTTCACCCTAGTCTAAATCCCTAGAATAGCAAGAAAGATGATAGCTAAAGCTATCTTAGAGTAAGACTTCTAAGGTTCAAGCCTTGAATCTCGTTGGATCTAAGCTTTCTGAGTAGCGCGGAGTAGAGACGTAGTATAGGCTTATTGTTTACGCTATAGTATTTTGATAACAGGAAGCACGTTTTGCTTTAAGGATTTTAGCCGGGCAAGTATACTAAACTATTCTAGGTATTCTAGTATCTCTTACTATGAATCTATACTGCAAGACCTATAATTAGGGATCTTATTATACATATACCTATCCCTATATACTCCTGTCTTATTCAATTATAAATTTATATCTAGATCTTTATTTATTACCAAAGTAGCTCTCCGAAATACCTTAAATAGCATACTCTATAATAGCATACACTCCAACTACAAGTTCTTCGATATACAGCCTAATTGGATAAAGTGAGCGAGCGATCTGCGCTTCTACAACAACAGAGGGGATTTGTGGGTCGAAAAGAGCAAGAGACATAACTTGAGCCGAAACGGGCAATGATGCACGTGCTAAGACACATTACTAGCAAGGAGCGAAACAGGATTTGAGCCTCCGATTAGTCTGGGGGAGTAGGGCTTTCCAGCCTTGCCCCTGGGACACGTCCCGTTGGATGACGCTCACTGTCGCCACCTCACCTCTACCATCAGGCTGACTGACTGATCATCAGTATCGTTATTATCGGTATCGCGGAGTCGGACTCGATCCCGTACTAGTTGATCAAGATTATGTCACGAATATAAGATACTTCGTAGATATCCACTTTGCATCTATACAATATCGCTGATGGGCCTAGACTGATGTGGCGACAGCGATGACAATAACATCTCAGTGATGCTTGGCAGTAAAGTGCAGACTTGTGTTTAGAGAGATGAAATAGGTGTATAGTGAAGCGATTGATGCATAGTATTCTATATGAAGGGGTCGTCCAGTCCAGTCCAGTGGAGGGATGAATTGCAACCCTCACTTCTAGATCGGGCTCCTGATTCCTGATTGTCTCATCCAGCAGATCTAGAAGCATCGTCCATCCATTATGACATCGCCGGCGACGTCAAGTTGAGGCCACCTACTTTTCTATTTCGTAGATGGCGCACGCGAGCATCCTTCTGCCCTCGGATCTCTGAACCGATGCCAATGATAGTTTACATGTCAAGAGAAAGAAGGATCTGCGGGCTGGAGAGCCCCTTGACGCTTGGCGATCCTTCCCGTCATGATAGCGTCTGTGAATGGCCAGCTTCTCGCTAGCGGACGCCACAAATCCACAAAGGGTCCTTGTGGCGCTGCTTGGTTGCGTATGCCAAGACTTCGCTTAGGCTTTAGAGTTCCCTGTTTGTGGAAACGTCCAGTTAGCGGTTCGAGTGATAGAACGTCGTCGCTAGCCAACGCCACCTGTTGGACGAAAGAACGACGGCGACGACGACGGAGGAAGTCTCCGTAGGTTGAGGCTTGTCTGGAATGTCCTAGGTGAGGTAAAGGTACTTCGTAATTGGGGGATGTTTCGAACAGCCAAAGTGCGTTCATAGGTTGATGATCATGATGCAGATACCGAGTAATGCTTCTCGTCCGTGCGAAAGATCTCATCTGATAGTGATAGTCAAGGTACGAAGAGAAAGTGATATGCAAAACATCATCTTGCAGCAGAGGCTGAAGATATTCCTCTCCCTGGCTTAAGCATGTCGATCAAGGACTGTTTGAGTATATCACCCTTTCAACCCCACATGAAGCCTACCCTCCCCTCCGTACAGTACTCTGCTTCTTGTGTTTCAGCCCAGCCAAGTATTACGCACTTTGTGCCAAGTAGTACTACGACCAGAGTACTTGTTCTTCCGTATACACTCCCGTGGGTAGGCAATTCGAGACGGATCTATAGAGATACCCAAGTGATCTGCTAGATCTAGATACCTAGATACTATTGCTAGCCACTTGGCAAACCAGGAGTGCACTGTTTAAAGCGTATCATTTATACCCTAAAAGGGAACCAAAAGATACTTCGCCGCACGGAGGACGTTCCAGACAGTATTTCCTTGACTTGATTGGTTGGGATGGTCCGTCACTTCTAGATGACATGGCCTATGACGGGGGCGGGCGCGGACTCGGACTACTCCCCCCTTCAAAGTCCGTCACCCTGCAAAAAGCGGGAAATGATTGGTTGATTGTCATGCCGAAGTCGTCAACTCTCGGGATCGAGGCGACACTTACTTCATGTAGGTTCCTGGATAGAGCATAGGTATATAGCTATACTCAGCCCCGTTCCATCTTCTTTTCTTCATATCCCAAAGCAGACTCGAGTCAGGTACAAGTCTTTCCATTCCTCCAGCCATCCAACCTCTCCTCTTCAACCAACTTCCACTCAATATACACATACACAACTTGTCATTGCACAACCCGTCGGTCAACAACTACTCTACACCACAATGCCTTCCTCATCCTCACAATTCAACACGCAACTTGCCTCTCCTCCTCCAGAATACAACGACATGCCCGCCGCAATCGACATCTCATCCTACGCCCGCTCCATGCACCGACACACGCAAAAGCAAATGGACGCCGCCGCCAAGGCAGCTCGCAGGCGAAGCTCCAGCAGCAGCATGGGCGCCAACAACCATTCTCACGGTCCCTTGAACTCGGACGGTAGTGTTGGAAGCATGGAGAGCGGATCATCTATGCTATCATCGAGATAGTAGCGATAGGTGGAAAGTGTGAGGTGGATGGAGGATGGAAACACACATATGTCGCTGGGGATTGGCTGGAGGAAGTTGACTCATTGATTCTACTGAGTCGTGGTATATATGTTATGTTATGATGTGGACAGGACAGGGCTGGCGTTATTGGAGTGGGGTTTGAGCGTTATGTTCTTTCATCTCATGAGCACCTGCGAATTCTACATTATCATCCGTCGAAGTATTCTTCTTCGGTATCAATAATGCTTCACCAAACCTCATTGTTCTAGTGATACTTCCAAACTCATTCCTGTGGCACTTGAGTCGTACGAGTCTTCCCTTCTCGCGTTGCACTCGCCAATCGTACTTTTCCTCAGTAACGCTCTTCACGATGGGATGTTCGTCATCGAACGCGGCGATCCGTAACATGCGTCATTCCCATTCCTACTGCTTATGCGTTTCCTTGATTTCCATCCATCTCATGTCATCAATGCTCCGATTGACAGGCTGTCAATCTTACCCCTCAACAGGTGAAAGACTTTCCGAGAGATGTCTTTTTGACCCGTCTAAGCTGATATTAATATATCTTGTAGGTCATTATCCCGGATGAAAGCTTTTTTCCTCTACTCGAAATATAGGCTTCTAGCGCGTTAGAGTAGTTTAGATCATAAGTGCCTATAGTACTTTCTTTACTACTTCTATAGATAGAATTATAACTTCATATACCTATTCAGCTAAGTAACCTAAATGCCTACCTAGGTATTCATACTACTTCTAAATAATAATCTAGCTAATCCTAAGTAGTCGTATTTGTATTAGTATATAGAACTTAATATCTACCTAAATCTCTTCCTTACTACCTCCTTTTAGAGCTAGGGATACTAGATGTATTATCTAATTCTTATATACCTTATGCTAAAGATTAATATATAATTATAAAGTAATCGTATATTATATACTCCTCTACCTCTATCAAGATAGATATCAACCTAAAGCTTTATTAAATAACGACTATATCGTCCGTAAGCCAAGTCTCATATAAGCAAGACGATATCTATACAGGTTTCTACCTCAAGCTAGCCTCGCCGTTTTTCATAATACTTTATCTTATAGCCTACTAATAGATAAATTGATTTCTATGTCTCGCTCGCACCTAGCTCTTCACTTTCAACTCAGTTTCAACTCCCTCCATATCCACCTCTATTGAATTGAATATCTCGGCTAAACCAGAAACCTATCCTATATCCGCTTCTACTTTCCACCAACCTACTATCTACCCCTTTCTACAACCACTACCACACATTCACCGCCGACCCAATGCATACATAACCAAACGAAACCCTGAAATCTTTGTTGCACGTCGCACCGCTAAGAAAAGATATAAAAATCCGGCATCGACGCTAGGGAAATCCCAGGCGCTAAGGAAGCATATATGGTTTACCATCCGAATCAACGAATCTTCGCATTTCATTTCATTTCAAACCTCCCAGCATATATTCTACTATATCACCAGTCCAAAGTATAGAACATCTACACCACCATGATCCCACCTTCCTTCCTAGCCTAGGATGGGCAAAAACATATTACGCATTGCGCAGCAAATCAACAGCACCTCTAGTTCTGCCTGCTATAAATTGTCGAAGTACAGTACTAGCGGAAACCTAGAGCAATGGGATCAATCTATACCCATTTCACGTTCGTCCCCCAGTGAGCACAGCACACAACCTCATGCCCAAGGCAACAAGTTAACTTCAGCGGATTTTTTGTGGGAGGTACCGAAGACCAGATATTGCCGAATCATCATTATTGAAGCAAGAGGAATGTCAAATCAAAATGTTAGTAAACATGCCTATCCGCGTTCCAGATAACTGATAACACAGGCGTGCGAGAGATCGAGGATAAGGAGTAGAGCAGTGCAGGGACGCGGATAGGGGTAAAGTGTGACTAGTTAGCTGCTTTAGCATGTATATCTAGCTATCTTCCTCCTTTGCTTTCTTTTCTTGACTCTTTTTCTTCTCTACTTGTATACACATGCCGCATTATCTATCAGAGAAATCAAAGCAAACCCAGTCAAAAACTCCCCCGAGGCAACTGCAATATCAACAGCTACCTCTCTCCTCCTCCACCGTACCGTAGTTGTTAAGTCAAACCCGGACCCCCCGTAGTCCTCTTTGCATTGAATCAAATCAAGTCAAATCAATCGTTAAACCACCCTCAAGAGTCTCATCTGAGTCATCTCCAACCTCCTACGCAAATCCCCTTTCAGGCTGCGACCCCTCTCTATAAAAATAATGACGCTTACGTAGGGGGGTGGAGAGAGAGAGGAACGGAGAGAGAGAGGAACGGAGAGAGAGAGGAACGGAGGGATATATGAGACATTGGGGTTTCTGGGGAGAAGTGATAATTGATAGAGTATTATCCCTTGCAGAGAATGAAATGTTGATACTTAGGGTGCTACCGATATCTACACATATCATATATATCTATGTGGTTCACATACAGTACCTACTCATTGTAAACCAGGTAGCGAACAGAGCCAAAATATGCCATTGGGGTATCAACTGACTCCGTATTCGTACTTTTACACGCCTTAAGTTAAGCATCAGCACCTCCTATCTCAAGTCTAACCCGGACCTCCCTAACCAAAGCCTTGGCCTCCTCAACCTCAACACCATCCTGACATAACTCCGTCGCTAATTGCATCGCCCTAGTATAATCACCCATCCGCATAGCAAATTTCGCCAGCCACATGCGTGCTTTCGACGTTGCAGCCGTGACTCCCGTTCCCGTATCTCCACTCGTTCCACCTCCAGTTGGTCTCGACTCGTCGTCGGAGGATTGCGAGTCTGCGTGGATATTGATAACAGATGCGTCCATGTCAACAGCTCCTTCTTCTTGAGCGACGCACATCTCCATGTAAGCTTTCGCTTCTCCCATCTCCTCCATTCGCTCGTACATTCCTGCTATTTGTAGCAAGACTTCAGGGTCCATGGCTCCTCCCTTGTCCCGACCTCCACTACCAAAGGAACTTCCTACTCCTGCATCGTAGTAGCTATCCGCAAGCAGGGCTCTTTTGAGAGCTTTGATGCCTTCTACATCCCGTCCCATTTTCTGTAGACAGGATCCTACGGCCATCCACATTTTTCCATCCCAGGGTCGTAGGCCTGCTGCACGCTTGTAATACCACAAGGCGTAGGCGTGCATCTCAAGCACTTCATAGGTCTGACCTAGGCCGTACCACGCTCTGTAATCTCTCCGGTTAACATCTACCGCTCTTCGATATGATTCGATGGCGGCGTGAGTATTTTTGAGTTCGACATATTCATGACCCATTAATGTCCAAGCACTGAGACATGACCTGTCAAGCGTCAAAGCACGCCGAAAGTATTGAACGGCCTTTTCGTGTGACGATAACAATGAATAGTAATTGCCAATAACAACGCAAGACTCGGGCCGGAATTTATCTACCGTAGAGCAAAGATGTGCGAGAAAGGACAATTTCGGTCGGAGGTTCATAACGTAGAGTATGTTGGAATAGTGATCCAGCGAGTCAAGCCTATGAGGGTGTAAGGCGAGGAGGTTACTGAAGTGAGCATCAGCTGCTAGGAAGTCTTTGATGTGGTATGCGAGTAATGCTAAGCAGGTGAGCAGGAAAGGACTCGTTGGGAATATGGATAGAAGCTGGTCCAAGGAGTTTGAAAGGTTGGGTGTTGATTGATAGAGCTCGAGGGATGTGTGAAGATGGAAAATGAACGAGACAATATTTTGTGGAAGGTGTGGTGATATTCGATTGAGCTGAGAACAGTCAGTATTGGGCTTTTGCGCGAAAAGAAGCTTGCATACATCCTCAACTCGTCCAATCAAAGAGGTCATTTCCAACCAACAGCCCCAATTCATAGGATAAAGGTGTACACTTCGTATCAGCCACCGCATAGCTTCTTCTTCGTTCTTGTCTTTTGCCAGTACCATACCATAGCTAGATCATCAGCAATGCTTCATCACATAAAGGACTCGTCTTACAGGTATTCGAGCCAACCTTGACTTCCAACAACCTCTCCCGCTTCGGTAGTATGCTCCTGGAACCAGTTTTCCAGAAATCGACTTATGGTCACCAGTTGCTTGTTGGTTGTATTCCCTCCATCATGCGGCCCCATCACCATCTCACTATCCTCATCCTTTTTCTTTTCGCCAGACATGTATTTTGCGTACAAGGCCAAGAATATGCTCTTTTGACTCAATTTTGGTAGTACTGCCGCCAATTTACTAGCAGATCGACCAGATGACACTCTCGCTTTGCCTTTCCCTTTCGGGGTCGTGGCATTTTCAGGCCCTTTCGTCGAAGCTGATGATAAAATTCCAGAAAGGACTGTATCTGGCAGGAAGACTGCTGCGCAACGATCGAATTCCCGACAATCGAAGAACGACTTTGCCAAAAGATACTGATTGATCTCCTTTGCCTCTAGCTGTGCTTCTTCCGGGTCGAGATTTCCGGTTACTACGATTGGAGGGAGGCCGTCGGGAGGAATTTCAGTCATCTGCGAGTCCTCGGGCTCCGACGCTTCATCAGTCGGAGGGATGGATGTGAGTAGTTCTGCGGCCCTGTAGAAACATTAGCAGGCGATCACTGGTCTAGAAATGAATGACCTGCCACTTCGCAGACTGATATAAACATCTCTCGGAGCATTTCACTACAGCTTCTTGTAGAGCCGCTCTCAGCTGTGCAGTGTCTCGCTCTGTGAGCGCCATTATCGAGGGCAGATGGATCAGCAAGTCACTGGCTGGGCGAAGTCGCTATTCATCGAAATCGGTTCTACCGCTGTAGAGACGGTGGGTGGGGTGGCTTGTTTGTTGCGCCCTGGTCGACGCGTCGAGCTCCGGCAACGATATCACAACGGAGACAGCTGAGTATAGTCGTACGAGATTCGGGATAGCTGGTCACAGTGATGCGCAAAAGTCGGTCACATTTACTCGGAGTTCAGGAGATAGTTGAATGTTTGCGAGCAAGTACTGTACAAGCATTCTGTCATGATCCCTCCCACGACTATTTACATTTCACCTGCAGGAAATCGCGACGCACGCACGCACGCACCACACCAAAGTACCGCCCGCCAACGATGAGATGATCGTCCGACCCCTGAATTCTGCCACCCCACCCCACCATTTCACACCGCCTTTGGACTTTGTGATCGTCAATTATAGGATTCTCAGTTCTCCTCCTTCCTTCCTCAACACTTCTGCAATCAATCCAAACCGTCCAACTCTATAATAGACATGGCCAAAACTACAACTCTCAAGGAGTTCGAGTCAGTCTTCCCAAAGCTGATCGACGACCTTCTCGACCATGCAAAGAAGTACAACCTCCCTGAGCAGTTTGTCGAGTGGTACAAAAAGGTAAGTTTCAGTCCCAACAAGCAAACGAGCAAACATCAAGAACCTGTTTACTGACAGTATATTCTACATCTAGTCTCTCCAGGTCAATGTCATCGGTGGGAAATGCAATCGCGGCATGTCTGTTCCCGACTCCGTCTCCCTCCTCCTCGAGAAGCCGCTTTCAGACGAACAGTACTTCCTGGCCTCAACCTTGGGATGGATGACTGAGCTTCTGCAAGCCTTCTTCCTTGTCTCCGACGATATCATGGACAGCAGCATTACTCGTCGAGGTGCACCATGCTGGTACCGTCAACCTGAGGTCGGAATGGTTGCTATCAACGATGCTTTCATGCTTGAATCCGCCATCTACACTCTCCTCAAAAAATACTTCCGCTCCCACCCTGCATACGTTGATCTCCTCGAACTCTTTCATGAAGTCACATTTCAAACCGAGCTTGGTCAATTGTGTGATCTCCTCACTGCTCCTGAAGACAAGATCGATCTAGACAACTTCTCGATGGAAAAGTACCAATTCATTGTTATTTACAAGACTGCCTACTACTCGTTCTACCTTCCAGTTGCGCTTGCTCTTCACCAACAAAACATTGCCACCCCGGAAAATCTGAAGCAAGCGGAAGACATCCTGATCCCTCTCGGCGAATACTTTCAGGTCCAAGACGACTACTTGGACAACTTTGGTCTCCCAGAACATATTGGCAAGATCGGTACCGATATCCAGGACAACAAGTGCTCATGGCTCGTCAACCAGGCACTATCGATCGCTACTCCCGAACAGAGAAAGATCCTCGAGGAAAACTATGGTCGCAAGAACAAGGATAAAGAGGCCGTGGTTAAGAAGCTGTACGAAGACCTAAAGTTGGAGCAAATCTACAAGGACTACGAGGAGAAGCGTGTCGGCGAGATTAGAAAGATGATTGATGAGATTGATGAGTCTGGGGGCTTGAAGAAGACTGTTTTCGAGGGCTTTCTGAGCAAGATCTACAAGAGAAGTAAGTAGGTTATCCGCGTTTGAGGGGTGAGGGATTACGATTTTCATGAAAAGTTTCTTGAAGCCTCAAGCTTATGCAGTGGCAATACCTTTGTGGGAATTCATATGTCAAACATTTAGCCTGCGCCCTGATATACCCGTTTCCAGGCCGTCGGTTTCTTCCTTTTACAATTGTGTTCTCATTTTGTATGACATGTGTCTATATCACCATGTAACTTCGCCTGTTTCAACTATTGCGATTTCACAGCACTCATTAATCCAACCCTTTCCTCACCCCTACCCTCGCTCTCTCGTTCTTTCAACTCAATAGCCTCCCTCTCCTCCCGCAACCCCTCCGCACAACACAACTCCTGACACGTCTCCACCACCCACACCGCCCCCTTCCCTACTACCACAATGGGTCTCCCCACCAGCGCCCACACCACCATGCCCCTACTCATTGGCCACCTCGTCTTCATCCTCGGCCCCCACAGATCCCGCGCCAACATTAGCCAGCAACTTGCACCTGTACTCGCCCAGCAGCAATTCGCGGCATAGAAAGTCCAGAATATCACGCGGGCGAAGGTGGGTAGGTCTCTGGGGCCTGAACAGAATATAATGGCTTGGACGGTAAGGGCGAGTAGGGTTAGAAGAGTTACGAGGAGCAGGAAAAGGGCGGTTCCTATGACGAAGGATTGTGCTGATGTGAGTGTTTTTGATGTTGGGTTTGAACTCGGCGTCCCTGGTTTTGCGACTGGTGTTCCATATGAAGGCGGAGGTTCTTCTCCTTCATCATCCGAATCTGAAGTCGGAATTGCACTGGATTGTTCCTGTGTATGTGTCGCTGTCTCAGCATCTCTCGTAACTGCAGCATCTTTCTTTGCATCAGAGTCTTCGAGTCCCGGTATAATCGATTGTAGTATAAATGTGGTGATGATGGCTAGGACGTGCAGTAAGAACATGAAGAGCACGGGTTCTGGGAGGCGATGCAGGATCAGTGCGTGTGCGGTACATGAGGGCTTGTTGGTGGATGCTGAAGAGTATGTTGATTTCGGCATCTTGTGTGTGTACTTTGATTGTGATTTTATTCGTGATTTCTGTAAATATTGTGATGTGGGAATGGGAGGTTTATGTACTGAGGCGTGAAGTGGGGGGTGGAGGCTGTGTACAGCTCGCGAGGCAGGACAGTGAAAGTCTTTTCACGTAAAAATGGATTGTCAAATTTTGATAATTATGGAATCTTATTCAACTCCACTATTGTTTTACAGCTGTCTCGACAAAAAGTCGCTGCCAGCCTCGCGGTGGATAGGGAAAAGTGGCACCAAGATATTTATGCCAGGCGACGTGGGATTTCAAAGGTCAACTATAGTAATTGCCGCTTTCGTCTACCTACCTTAGCATAAGGAGGATTCGGCATTTCGTGGAGAAGGCCGTAAAAGACTGTAGGAGTTAAAGGCCTCTATATCAACCATAGAGATGGTTCTTTCTACTGTTAGTTCGAAAAGGTCGCAGTCATGAGATTTGGAACCTCAGAGTCGCTACCTATACACATCTTCAACTCCACCATCCTCCCATCCGCATAACATGAGGTATCTTGACTATTCAACCATCTAACTATCAATAACCTCCCTCAAC
>QGMI01000662.1:0-22229 GCA_007821535.1 Lachnellula occidentalis | reverse complement strand
TCTCCGACAGTTTGTTGCTTTGGCGGAGAGGGCAGAGGGGGGTGAAGCTTCGCAAATGTGAAGTGGTGTGGAAGCTTAGAGATCACCTACTGGAAGAGTGTTTGTGGTTCTGAATACGGGTGAGAGGTGGTAGCCCCTTGCGACTCACGTGATAACCCCCCTTTATTCTCGCTAAACTGCACCATCTAGAAGAGTAGCGTTGCCTCGCATAGTAATACAAGGAGTAAGAATTTGGTGGTAGGATTATATTTCACGAGAGCGAAAGCTCTGAGTGGACAGTAGGGAAGGAGGTAGGTATAGATGCAATGTTTTATTTACGTGTGAGAAATGATACACCGAATAGCGAAACAAAAAAGAGAGATCATGCTGCAGAGTTTGAAAGAGCAAATTCTAAAGGGGAATATAATATCTACATGCATACAAACCAAAACGGGCTATAATCAAAATAACGAGAAAGAGTCTTCGCCTGCGTACTTGAGTTATATTCACCACCGTCCGTAGTAACCCACCATCTTCTTCCTCTTTCCCATTTCAAATATTCACCTTTCGTTAACACCAACTTCTCAGAAGACACACCACCACGTCGAGATAATTATCGCAATCATGGATGACACTCCGTTCGGTCGATCAGAACTTCAGAAGCCGAGGAATTTATGACGAAAATCGTCAAATGTGTAAGATGATACATACACAATCCACAGCCCAGGGGTTAGTAACCCGAGATAAACAGGATACAGTATGACAAGGCATCCGTGTTCCAATAATTGAAGATCAACTCATCGTCCAATATATGCACGCAACAAGGCTGGCCTGGCTCCTACACCTAGCGCCTAGAAGGAACCCCGCTGCAGGGGGAAGACGCATTGCAACACTCCTCTTCGAAAGCGCAGTCGCGGCTGGTGGAGAGACCGTATTCATCATCGAGCAATACTTCCGCAATACTTTGATAGTTGTAAGCACAAGTTTGGAGATATGAAACAATATCGCCCTATTCTCAAGTTCTTCGAAGAAGCTGTCATAGGTATTCGAGGTAAAATTGGCTCTATAAAACAGCAGCGAGGATCACTAGGTTGCGTTGTTGTCGAACAGGGGATGGCTCTTATTGCAGCAAAGCAGTGTAACAATTGCCTTACTGCTGTGGTTGATTCAATTCATGTTTGGGAAACGTAGTCTTCGAGATTTCATTACAGCCATCCCAAGCTCGGAATAAGTCCTAGATCTATGAAGAAACTATGAACCTATCAGTTTTCTGACATATAGATAGAAACCCCAACCGCCGCCAGAAGACTTGAAACGATCCAGCAATGTCGATAAATTAGCTTCCATTGAGAGAGTCAGGTCGGTGTTTTTTATCTTGACCATACCCATGCTCTTCACTCGTTGAAGTAGCAGGCTCTCCCTTCGCAGCTTGTAGTTGGTTACGAAGAAACGCGCTTAAGCTTCGATGAATCGTATCCCCATCTCGCCTTGGAGACCCTGGATCTGCAACCCGTGCAGCTCCACTTGTACAGGCGGAGGTCGTACCGAAGTTTGCGCCCTGCATACGCTCTGAAAGAGTCTCCACAAGGGTTTCCAAGTGTTGCAGTTCGCTGAAGACGACTTGGGTTCTGATTATGTTTTCGAGTGTGCTTCCGAAAGAGTAACAACCGACCGTGATGGGCTGATGCAAGATACGTTCTGTCTGGTCTTCATCGTTGGCGTTTTTGTCGGTATTGGACGGAACCACCGAGGGGTCTCCGGTTTGATTGTCATTTCGTATCATGGCGCGGTACCAAGCCATTACTTTCGCACAGATGATTGTAAGGACTAAATGCATCTGAAAGCTCGAAGAACAGCTGCATTTCAGCATGTCAGAGACCAGCCGGACAATGTCCTTGTTGGTTGCTAAAACAGAGTCTATCATTCGCGGTTGACGGGAACTCGGAATGGAGGCCTTGTCGCATGCCCACAAGCATGTTCGAGGAGGAATGTGGAGGGTTTGAAGGAGTTTCAGGGCTGAGCTCATGCAAGTCGTGGCGTTTTCTGAACATGACGCACTGCCCGTAGACTTTTGTGGATGTTTGACAGCTAAAGGATAAGGCCGAAATGGTGAATCAAACGCCGGGAAATGATCCCTCGAAGTAGTCGAATAATCTTCGCCCATAAGAGCCGTAGCGGAGAGGTCCTGTTGTAACGCTGTATCGAGAAGATTACTCGGCACGGGTTCGACAAAAGGGGGTGCCCAGAGATCCAAGTCAAAGTCAAAAGCGCTTTTACACTCGTTCTCGATTTTCGTTGTGAGTGGTAGTCCCTGATCAAATGTACCGTGTTCTGGAACCTCAAAATCAAAGAGGTAGTCCTCATCATCTCTGAAAATCAGTGGTTTGGTGTCCGTGATGTATTGCTGAGCGACGCCATGTCCAAGGTAGGCCGAGTTCGCCTCTTGCTCTGCATTTGTAGCAGAGACTGTTTGGGAATGGGTCTGCTCCGCAGGGTTGAATCCCATGTATTGAAATGCAGAATTATTTCGAACCGGGTAGCTGATGTCGAGAGGCGATACGGTGTCTGTCCCGCACGGATGATGAGAGAGCAAATAATCGAAGGGAAGATCTATTGCGGTATCGGATCCTAAAACCTCTTCTTTAGAACAGTTAAAGCGATTTATAAGAGCTCCGCTAGAAGAACTCCGCGAAGTATCGCTCTTGGGCTTGTGAACACCAGAAGTGCCGCGATATTCCCTAGTCTTAGAAGGCCGCCGCAGGGGTGGTGATGTAGAAGGGGTTCTTTTGATAGTTTGCATCTTCAATAATACCCCAAAAATGACAGATCATACGCGGAGATGAAGTAAAATGAATTGCAAGTATCATGAAATAGGTATGTGTTTGCACTAGATGTATATATACGGGGTACTCGAGAAGGCACTTGCGATATCGCTCCACCATAGGTGTATTGAAGAGTCATTGTAAGCTTGCATATTCAGGATCCTTGCTTATAATGAGCCACCCAATCATGAGCAATGATCGAATCGGCAAGAAAAAGCAAAATCGCAGGTTATTGAAGGATTTGCTTCTCGCTTTCTTCTACAATTCCGGCACCCCGGAGAGTTTTGAGAAAATCGATGTTCCCTGCCAAAGCACAAAGTAATACAGCCCTACGCATTTTGCTAAAAGCCACAAGCAATAGTTCTGTAGCTGAAAAGAGGTTGGGTGGAAAATCCGGCTGCTGAGCCAAGCATATATCTCGCAAAAGCAAGGTTTTTGTCCCACCACAGGCAATCGGGCTCGTGATTTCTAATCTCCGCCTATTCTCAATGGGATGTGCTCGTGTAAGAAGTCCCTCCCACTCAAGGAGATCAAGTTTGGCCTTGAACACTGCATTTCAACCCCAGGACTTTCCAAAACCACCAGCATTTCACTCTTGACCGGAAAAATCTCTTCTAAGGCGTATTCCTCCCGCAGTTCCGCGACAGGGGAGATCGGATAATCGTACACCTGTTTCATAATCATTGCATCACCAGTCACGTTACGTTTGTTTCAACCGTCTCAGCACTTTCGCATACAAATCAAACCGGCGTTTGTTCAACATGAACAGCGATCGTGGCATGCATCACGGAAACAAAGCGGTGGTGCGGTCCCAGAAATTGAAGGAAGCTTGTGATATGTGCTCAACGTCGAAAATAAAATGCAACAAAGTAAAGCCAATATGCAGCCGCTGCGACAAACTAGGCATCAACTGCAACTACAGTGCAACCAGAAGAATGGGAAGGCCTCATCCTCCGCGACACACGCAATCTCAAATCATGCCCAAAGTGATTAGGGAGCCAGCAAAACGCTTAGCCTCTCTTCAAACCAGACATGAGAGCTTCGAATCCGAGTCCGACATTTCTGGGCAGGAGTCGCGTGGTCTACTTGGTGAGATCAGAGAGAAGAGATCCAAGACACTGCGAGCAAACGAAACCGACTACAACGATGATTACATCACTGATGCTCAAGGTTCTGCCATCCTACAAAGCCAGCAAGCCACTCGACTTAGAGACGAATACAACTTTAGGGAGTCGTCGAGCACCAGGCAGAAAGATATGATAGAAGAAGCAAAGATGTTCAATTTCAACGGCCAAGTCAGCACTGGCGAGTCAGACGGATTCTTCCACCAAGCAGTGGCGAACGACGAAATCGGTATGCTTCATTCAAGCGTGTCGAGCCAGAGCAGACGAACTTCAAGCACGATCGACAAGCTGTCTGGGATATCAAGCTATGGAGAAGGCTCAGCTTCGTCGAACGCTTGTGAGGAAGACTGTGCCACATTGGCCATGAACACGCTTGAGGACCTCCACAGAACGACTCCGGTCCTCAATCGAGCGGCAAGCGGCACTGTAATCGATGAAATGGAAACAGAAAGCCTTGACGGCCCGATGAAAATTGTGTCGATGGCTATCAAGTGTATCTCGACAATCTTGGTATGCCCTTGCTCACAAAAGACGGATGTTCGGCTTCTAGCTGCAACTGTCTGCACCGCGATACTTGATACTTATGGGCTCCTCATTTGCAACTGTACACCTAGGCAGAGCCAGCGGGTACTAGAGGAGCTCCCCAAAATAGCAAGTTTGGTGATGCAGTTCAACAAGCGATGCAGCCAGGATGTCAAGGAACACTCGGAGAATTTGCTTCCTGCACTTGGGGCTTCTTTAAAATCCAGACTTCAGTCTATGACCAATGAGTGTTTAGCCAGGGATTGAGGAGTGGAAAGTGGTTGGAATTCACAAATCGGCTACAGCAAAAAGCCATTCTCTGTCAAGAAATCAAGGAGGCGGGAATGTAGAGAGATTGACCATTGAGAACACATTCTTTTGACAAGTCGGAGATGCTGAGACGAATCTCTCCCGGGCGATTGAGAAGGAGTTCGGGGGAGGAGAGCTGTGGTCCGTGGAGAAGCAAGCAAAGTTTCAGGAGAGGCGCGAAGTTTTAGAAGAGTGTATAGGGGTGTTTGCTTGAAGACCTTAGGCATGGGTATGAAGGATGGTGATAGATAGATTATTCCATTCGCCAGTCTACAGCACAGCAATAATGTCAAATAATGGAATGGGAAAGATGTTGCGTCTCATCTGGAGAAATATCAAACGCGTCGCGTAGATGGGCCCCGCTTCTCACGTGACCAAACCCTCAAGATCTATTCAGACACGTGACTATGGTGTAAACAGGTATTAGAATGAAACCTCGTTTGTAAAATGAAACAAAACTATAAATGCTGCAGATGTAAGCATCACTATTGAGTTGTGGAAGTTGAAGATTCAACTCGTATATCATGCATTCCGTAAATCTGCCGGCCTCTTTGATTTGGAGCCGATCCACCTTGACATCAAAGCTCCATCCAAAGTCTGTATCATCCTCGACTTCACCTCTTTTCTTACCATCCTAGAGAAGTCACAATGTACCCAATGCAGAGCCTCCTCACGAAAGACAAGGTCACGTTGAAGTACATAGACACTGGTGCCGATCATGACAGCGAAGAGGCGCGGAAGCCATGGATCATCTTGGTAAGCATCAAGTTTTCATCACTTCTGCAAGCTCTGCTATTATCTATTGGCATTATGTTCTGTCGGTTTTGCATGAATTACGGGTCAAGCGGCCTCATCGAGGTCCCCATTTGGCCAATATTTCAGAAGCAGGCGGCAGGCCAATATCCGATCCTGAATTGGTGATACAAGATACGGAAGCTTCCCGTGGAATAACCTCAAAAATGGCCTCTTTCGGCTTTCCCTTACGCCACGACCACTCTCTGCCAAGAATTGGCACCTGTCAGAAACTGTCACATTGCACAATCATATACACCACGGGACGTACTGCCATGCGTTCCTTGCATTATCCAACGACATATTGACACTGCATAATGCAGTGCTGTACCCGTCGTCGTTATTTATGCAGCGTCCTCTGGTCTAGAATCACACTTTAACTTGATTGCAACCCCTACAACTTATTGGTGCGTTTCAATATTCGACGCTGCGTTTTCTCTCTCGTTGTTCTAAGTCGTATTCCAAATTCAAGCCCTAACCTCCAAGTCAGCTTCACGGCTTTACAGGCTCTTCGGCAGTATGGAAACGCAATATTCCCGGTTTGGCAAAGACATATAGGGTCGTAGCTCCTGATCTTCGCGGTCATGGAGAAAGCGATAAGCCCAGGCACGGATATCACGTCTCGAGGTTGGCCCAGGATTTGCACGAGATGGTGAACTGGATATATGCCAAAGAAGGAAGTCAAAGTTGGGATGACGAGAAAGGAGAGATGAGACGATGGAAGGCGATTGGAGGGAGTTTGGGTTGTTCGATTTTGTGGTGAGTACTATTGACTTTGCTACACCATGCATTCCAGCCTTCCTATCCATATCCCTCTCTGATCGTCGTCTCTATCATGCCTGTCCTTATCATATGAAAAAACGTCCTCTGTCATGATCTTCAAGTGGGAGATAGATTACTTCACCATTTCCAACACAAATCCCAAAATAACAGTTGATTACTTCATCATTTGCATTGAAAATTCCGATATGCCAATTCCACATTTTAACTTATCCAACCATAGGGCGTATGCCTCTCTCTTCACCACCCACCCATTCACGCACATGATCTTCATCGACCAATCGCCCCTTCAGAACAGCGATCTCTCCGGCTGGGACTCCCAATTCTGCAACCGAGGCATGAACTCAGCGCCCGCAGTGTCCGCCCTGCAAGCCACGTTCGCCCTATCTCCCACCACGGCGCACAAAGGCACCATATCTGCCTGTCTGTCCTACCGGTCGCACCCGCTAAGCTCCGACACCGTGTCAGCTGAAGAAGCCGCGTCCGACGAGGCCTTCTTTCTCGCTGAGGCCATCAAGGGCGATCCGTGGTGGTACGGGAAATTGATGGCCGATCACACGGCGCTTGATTGGCGAGATGATATTCGTGCTATCTTTGGCAAGGAGAGTGGAAGTACCGTGAAGGTGTTGGTGCTGGCGAGTAGTAGAAGCGGATGTTTCCCTGCTGCCGGGCCGATGACGGTGGTCGATCTGGTCAACGAGGGGTGTGAGAAGAAGAGGGCGCAGGGTCTGATTGTTGAATGGGGAGGACATTGGCTGTACTTCGAAAACCCAGTCAAGTTTGAGGGGATTGTTCTGGACTTCTTTGCGGACAAAAAAGTAACGGATGTTTAATTGAGATGTTTTGCAACTATCAAGTCAATAATGGCGTGATCGCTTGTGGGATTTCGCAGCTTCTTGCGGTGTAGATGAGCACTGTCAAGTCATCTCTATCTAAGCAACTCGGTGAGGCCTAACACATCATATTCACAATTCCACGCGTACCATTCAGGTCATGCTGGATAGATATACAGTATACCTGCCTAGTAGCGTAGTAACATCGCACAAAAGTTTTCAAGTCGTTGGCCTCATCCTGGTATCCAAGGTTGCCCCGCCGAATATGCAAATTTGAACAAATAAGGAAAACGTATATGTTTTGCGCAAGACGCCGCTATAAACGCTTATAATAATGACACAAGCGGGTCGTGTCGTCAGGTAGATATGTGAGTGGATTGTGTATATGTGCATAAAGAGTTTCGTGTGCAAGTTCGACCTAAAAGTCAGATATCCATATCCGTGATTAGAGTACAGTGTTGCAATCGGAGGCTGCAGCGCTTTACAAGATCTTCCAGATCTGTCATATCGTTGACCAGCGTAGTACTATCGATATGACGTTCTATTCAAAGGTCTTGAGTGGGATTAATGAGCCACAGCTGTTCAGCTATGGCTGGATTCATGGTTCCAGATAGCTTCGTCTAGATATGCGTTTGGATCCGCTATAGCCTGATTTGCGAATTCGTTGAGCTCGTTTGCAGTCATTGTCCAATCGGTCGTCAAAAATGAATTGTTCCCTGTATGCGGCCAAGGGAAATGAGTGGCAGCAGTTGTCTTATTATCATCAGCCTCAGATGGTCTATATGGGAACTGCTTGGTATTTGAACTCGCAGTGTCAGAGGATGGTGTATTTCTGGACTGAGCTGTCGCCATTGAGCCCAAATTAGCCTGGGAAGAGAGATCTCGAAATCCGGCATTGCCCTGACCGATCGGCGGGATGGGAGGAATCACATGGGTCCCGTAATCGTTCGAATTGACGTGTGAGGTGATGCTGGACTCAAGAGGCTGTCTCGAGAAATTCTCTACATATGGCGTGCTCCCCATGTTTGTGCCGGAGGGGAATTTTATACCAGTGAGTGCGGGTAAGATAAACGCGGTGTCACTAGCCGACCTTCGAGGCGCAACTCGCTCATCTTGTACGAAATGCTGAAGTTCTGCCACCGACATTGGGACGCCCCTTCGTTCGGCGACTATTCCATTCATAGGGGTGTTTGGAAACCCGGTCGAGAGCTTTTGAAGCGTTTCGGGTGAGCTGGAAAGCCCGGGCATATGAATTCCGCTGGCTTCAATGTCGAGCTCCAGTTGCGCAGCAAAGTGTTTGGTGACTGGATGCCTTTTGGAGAGTGCCTTCATCGCGGCAACGAGAAATTCGAGATTCGCCAAACTCTGAGGGTGAGGATTTCCAGTTTTATAATCTTGGACGAAAACGCCGCCAGCAATGACTAGATAAATTGTAGTCAGTATTAGTATCATCTAGGTATTGTTATCCTAGATGATACTTGTAATTGCTGTAAAATACTCCAGAATGTGCAGCTCTGAAATACGGGCAGATGAATGAAGAGTGGTCAGATAGGAGAACATTGAATTTGAGAAGCCCGATGATACTCACACAAACAGAAACCCCACCACGAATTCATCTGGGACGAATAAGCTTAGTCGTGATAGCATTGCACCGAGGACTTACCGTCGAAGCATCGACATGAGTGACAAGACGCATGATGTTTGAAATCTCCTCTGCTGCCATCAGACTCCGAGCTCGACTTTGCCGAATAATCGTAGGACCTATTTTGTGCTTTTCGGCAGTTAAGACGGCCGCACTATGAAGGCATATGCTAGAAGCATGTATGTTCATATGCACAAAAACCGTATTCATATTAGAAAGACCATATGGTAGTCTCAAATGGTCAGGAAGGAACATGAAAACATTTGAAAGGATGTTGTCCATCTTTCGATGCCTCTTCCAAAATTCACCATTAGATATGTCTTCAGGGTTTTCATTAGGACCACTCCAGTGAAGGTGGTGATAGTTGTGTCCGTAGAGAGCGGCTGCTAGAACGACCCCACCAAAAGGACTTATATGGCTTGCCCCTTCTGCGGCCAGCGCTTGTTCTAACGAGATGGTATTCTGTGCGATTCCCTGCTCGAACGCTTCTTCCGATCCAGGGAGATTTGTCAATATCTTTAAAGCGTCAGAAAAGGGAACATCCCAGCATAATAATTGCGAACAAACCTCTCTTTCATCGATCGTCATAGGCCAACCTGTTCCCGAACTCGCCCAACGATCCCCGTAAAATGCTGCCCAGAATGTTCTCCGCCGCTCTTCAAGCTCTATCCAATCTTGAGGACTTGGTAATATCTGCTTTACGTCCATTCTTTCTCCATCCAGTCGATGCAGTCCTAGCATATGAACCATACGAACAAATCGCCCAATGCTCATCCATGATCGTGAAAAGTATGTCTTTTTGGCTTCATAATTTCCGATCAAAGCCCAAGTTTGGGCGTGATAGATGCTCACAAATGCTTCACCGTGGCCCTATGTTAATCAGCAAAAAATCTTAATCAGCAAAAAGGCTCAACAATCAAAATCAAAATCAAAGATCGAAACACTGACCTTCATCTCCGCTGCTTGTATATACCTTCTACAGCGTTCATAAAAAAGATCTTCATAGCAGGAGTACTCGTCGGACATTGATGCAGCAACTGTCCACATCGCATAGAGTAAGCATACAGGGGGTCGCATATGCGGAGCGCGATCTAAGGATGCGAAGAATCGCACTTTGTGGATCATAGGCATAAATAGATGGAACGTATTGAAAAATATGGTATACCTGCACGTGTTAGCGCAGATGGAAAAAAACGCCATACGACCTAGAGAGACTGAAGCACGGTTGATCTGATGGTTGCATACGAAGGCTCATAATATAACTACATAAAATAATTGGGCCGTTAAACTTAATGGCCAATTTTGTCTATGCAAACCAGAGGAGACTTCTGAGAGCGCTCCGAGCAGGTAACCATCATATTGGCTTGTAGCAAGAACTTGATGTGTTATATGCGAAATGCGAAAGTTATCAGGGACGTACAAAGCATCCATCACATCTTCGGAGGGCAAAGGTTCTTCGACACCAAGACTTATGACTTCTTGGGAGAAAGATTCTCCCATCGGGAGAGCGGAGGCAAGGCCTTGAGATTCCTCGGAAGGCCCCACAATCAATGGTTCGTGGAGAAACCCTCCATCGCCCAGACTGATATCCATGTTGTCTGCGAGATTATCCCAGTCGGCTTCAAGATCTTGAGCTGAAGTGTATTGTGTATTGCGCGGCATGTTATTCTGTTCAGCAACGAGTCGGGTCTCAACCTGGGCTGCTCTATGTTATTCCAGGCACGTCTTAAAAATTTCTATTTGAGGCTTCGTACCAAGTCTCTCCTCCAACTCTCTCATATTCCGCCGCTTGGAGCCCAAGTTCCTGCGGCGCTCTGGGTATTCGCATTGATGTCGTAGTCGCGAGCATGTCCCGCATTGTGGTTTGATTCGATCGCATCTCAGCTTCCTTCTCCTACATGACACACAAGAAATAGTCTTCTCATGGCCTCTGGCATCTGTTGCAGATGAAGCTTCAGATGGTAGAGCGTGTCCGGTTTGCGCTTCACTGGAGCTTGCCTGCGCACCAGGCGCGGTATACGCGTCGCTCCCAAGGTCTTCAGGCATGGGGGCGCCCTAAGATTTGAGAAAGGGGAAAAGAAATTGAATGGGCTTTTAGCCGCTGAGGGCATAGAGAAGAGTACTATATGGAGAGAGCATATATACTATTACTTTGTGAATTTAGAGAAAGATGGTTAGGTCCACCAGCTCCTTCGATCATCAAAAATTGTGCTAGTGTCAGCCTTGCGCTAACACCCGCTTAGGGATAGGTTTTATGTAAATAATTCTGGCCAATGAGAAACCTCAAGGCCTCACTTACAGTATGCTGCAAAAGCTCATCTCCCATAACATAACACCATCTCATGTTGTCCTCCTGTGTGGTGCATACTCGGGAATGTATTGGACACAAGGCCAACCGACCTGTCGTCGGGTGATGGGAACCTCAAATGTCGAATGTTGAAATTCAGAGAACAAAGGAGACTCGAATCACTCAATCAACGACTTGCTTGGAACGCTTTCCTTCCTTGCTTCGTGTCTCTCCCGCAATTCTTCAAACAAGGGTACTTCGTCTCCATATTGGCCGGGCGAGAGTCGACTGACACATGCGGCTCGAGTAACTCGACGTCCAGGAAGATTTCGGACAGTGGTGCCTTTGGCCCTTTGCTACGTCCTTCAAGTCGTGGCGCCCGGAATCCAGACAGCCACAATGGTTGGGACTTTTACTATTGCCAGCTCTAGACTGCCAGCGGGGGTTCGGCATATCCGTTGAACATTTTGACAGCATGCGGATTCTCCGATCGTACCACTCGTGTCACACGGAGACTTGTAAAAAGGGGGTGATTGAATGGTTGGCTATATTCAGCATCCTGGAAATGTCTCGAACGACCGTTGTCATCGGAACCCCAGGCGCTACTTCTGGAAAGTGCGTTGCACGGCTGAGGCACAATGCTCGAGAACATGATTGTTCTACGAGATTGAAGATACTAAACTTGAGCCCAAGAAACTTTACTGGAATTTCGTCCATAACCGCGTTTGTCCCCAAGAATCACCCACCAGAGGAGATAATCCCGCCAGGCGGCCAAGTTCGTCGAATATGCCTACAGATCCGGAAAGCTGCTCTGATCGCTGCTGCACCTCAACCAATACACCAAGAAGAAGTTTCTGGAGGTTAGGACGCTCAAACGCCTTTCATGAGCATTTGGACGGGCCTGGGGTATCTCACGACCATGAGAAGTGCAGAACAATCCTTTCCAAACCATCATACACATATATGGCAGCTACCACCAGCGACTGTTCTGGGAAGAGCTGTAATCATGGCCGAACTTCTTGCCAGTCTGATAAGTTAGACCTACCTTCACCATCTCTCAACAACAACGATTTCGATGCAATTTCGATGATCAAATCACAGACACCCCCTCCATGAACGAAGCCGACCTCGAACACTCTATGTCTAATGTAAAGCATGTTATCCCAAGTGTACAGGGAATGGACTGCACGTTCTGCGAAGAGAAAGTACGTCCAGCAATCATTTCTATCCCAGTGGTCTCCAATATCAGATTCAGCTTGCTTCTCTCTCGGGCAGAATTCCACCTCGTTGAGACGATTGCATACAACTGCGGCAATATCTCCAGATTAATCCACAACAGGACAGGGTTCCCAACATAATTCCGCTGGTCATCTTTTATGTTAATCCTACCGAAAGCGTTCTCAGCTCCTTTGACGCCACGAACTTCCGTCCGCTGGTCCTCCAAAACTCTGGAATCCTCTTGCAAAAGTCGAGTGCTGTCTTCCAGTGATGCATTCTTATTGCCATTGCGGATGGTCATATTCATCAAAGTAATGACAAGCTCGTCGAGATGAGATATCTGGCTTTGAACATCTTTGGGGGTACTGGTTGCCATTGTCCGATTCTCCGCCCCCATCTTGTGTCAGCAGATTACAGTCCATACATAGTACAGCTTCATCAGCCTTGGAATGCTGGATGGTGAATTGGCTTTTCTTGTGTCTAAAACCAGCAATTGAGAACAAGAACAAGGAAGTGGTTTATCGTTCAAGCCAACCACTGTTTGGTAGCCAAAGGCAACGACCGAGTAAAAGTAGGCAGCACTGGTACTCAGTACAACAAGCGTGTCCATCTCTGTCATACCAAAGTAATACAAAGTCTTGAAAGCATTTCGATAGAAAGAACCCGCTATGGCGAACTGGACGATCGTTGCTAAGAATGGGGAAATGGCTCCAAAGAGCAATTGGTGTTTTGATAAAGGTGCATAGGCCAGCACGAGTACAGGTATTGTCAAACATACCGAGATGAGCATTTTGCAAGCGGTATCACTGAGTTGAGCCATGTTTCAAATTCCAAATCACACAAGTCTTTGGGGAAATTGTGGACTAAGCCAACTCAACATACCCAATCTGTTACGATGCAGTCATCAAACTAGACAGAATTCTGCACGAATCCCATGAAGAGACCCGACGTCCTCAAGCTCCGAAGTATCGAGGACGTTACATTTGGAAGTCCGGAAAAACTCGATCGACCTGACATTTCAGAAAGCTCGATGTGTTCTTCAGCGCAAAACTTTATTCTCTCAAAAGCAACTGCAACCTATCCGTGTCCATATTCCACGAAAGCATGCATCGAAACATATATGCAAATCCTCGAGTGCCAAATTTATATGGACGGCGAGACAGGACCTGGCAAAGTTTTGCATAAGCAAAGATGGAAAGCATCGTCACTGGTCACGCATGCCTTCCTCCTCGCAGCAATGCTAGTCTGTCTTTACCTGGGACAAAGTATTGGACTATTGTTGCACGTGAACCAGGATAACCACTCGGGAATACGGTTGAAATGGACTCGGGAGAACATGCTGCAAACAACCAACTCATCGCACCAGATATTCAAAGCACTTGGTGGTATCTCTAAAGAGGCACTGAAAGCTAAAAAAGCTTTGAATATCATGCTCACTAAAGTTAGAGCAGGCGGTGCGGTACCTTCTGGCAAGGAGGCAAAGTCGAATTATCGCCTAGTGCCCAATAACGGCTATGTAACGTCAACACTGGGTGAGTCACTTAACCTGCTCCGAATCCCGATCAACGTGTGGATAACTGATCTTTTCTACATCATTTAGGCTTCCGTGCAGCCGGACAGATATCCCAGAATCAACCGCCAGCCTCGGTGCCTCGGTCGAGCACGCCTTCTTATGCGAGCCTGGATTGACCTGTTGACATGAGCACATTCCGCCATTGATATCCTGATATCAATGAGAATGCCCCAGCAACTGTAGAAGTCAACTGGGTTAGTGAAGCGACGTCGAAAACACCCATCTGGTGCATTCAATTGTCCACTTGTCAAAATGCCACTACCAAACTCTATCAGCGATTACCTTCCGCTCTCCTACTGACGACTTATTATCAGGGGCTGTGTGATTGTGATAATCGTTTCTATGACAGCAGCCTTTGGATCAGACACCACGCGACCTGTGGAATCTTGATTGGCAGAATCTATGATACACGCTCCGGACCCCTCAAATGCATGCATGCAATGGGGCCAGTAGTAGTGACTGTACAGTAGGCTCTAACTCCGTACTCCGTATGTGTCTACTGCTACAGCAAGGTACGGAGTAGCGGGGCGATACTTGGCGCTCAAAGCTTGATTATTCGTGTAATTATGGGGAAGGACGGGGCTGAAGCGGCAGTTATGCACAGAAGTCTTGGCGGGGAACCGGCAACGCGTTTGCATGCATGTACCGGTGCATCGTGCGGGCGCTAGGCAGCGATATAAGTAAAACCGACTATTAGAGTACTATGGCGAACTGGATTCGAGATGAAAGGATGAAAGGTCAAAGACTCAAAGGAGGTTTACCTGCAGGGAGTCCTGGACTCCACTATGTCGCGACACACACCTAATCAAGCCGCATGCGCATGGAGACGAATAAGAGGTCGTTGTGAGATCAGAAATCGCCGCAAGACTTGGCAGTATCGGATTATAATACTGACGAGATCCCTTTTTGAGTTTCTGTTTATAATTGTATACACAATCTATATAACGGCAGTCATTGAAATGTTATTGGTGCGCAAAGGTGGTGAGCACGTCGGAGCAAATCCCTACAAGTGTAAGGAGTGGAGAATTTATGGATTTCTGGACCGTGAGTACTCCAAAGCCTCCAATTTATGTGGTAAAATGTACCCAGCAACCACTAATAAGCAACGGATGTTTTACGTGTAGGGGTTTGCATTAAGGCGTCCACCCTCTTTAAATAGAAAACAAATGAGAAGCTCACGGGCACCTCAGATCTGCCCTGCTGATGTATTCCTGGGATACTCCGCATTCTTAATCATCACCATCCTAGTGCAAATCCCATTTCTCGAGAGGTAGAACAGGGCGAAGCTTTACATTGTCCGAACTATCGCCGACAGTAACATTGCTGACCTTGAGTATAGGCATAAGCAACAGCGAACCCATGGCATTTCCTCCATTTTACTAGGGCCTGGCTTCGCTGACGGTGTCGTGACACGGACAGCATAGCTTTTCAATACATTGAAAGAGGGGTACAACAACGTGTTTAGCGCAAGTCCGCCATGTATCTGCAACAACTTCAATCCGGAAAAGGAAAGATGCTCGATCATCTGGTTGGGGAAGACGAAGTATAAGATAGCGATGGGATCCCACAAATTGATTCCAATCATCGCCTAAGTATTCAGCGTTTCCTGAAAGAAAAGTTCTTGAAGCTCTCCATCGACAGTTGCTTCCATAATGGCTCCTAAAGCCCTCTACGCTCTGACAGCTCTGCTAGCCAGTGCAAGCTTCTCGCAGTACACCTTTGCAGCTCCAACAGGGACATCAACAGCGGCGGCACCAACTGCTCTTCTGGGTTATAACCCAGCCAACGTGGTGAAGAACGATGACACGGACGATATCAAATATACCCTTGTGCCGGGCCAAACAGATTCTGCAGTGGTGGGGGCGTCTCTTGACTTGAATGTCGAGAATCCCCAACCGGTACGTCTCCGAGTCCAATATGTTCTGCTTCCGAACACTCCTGTAAAGTACGAGACCCACTTGGGTCTCAGGTCTGTAGAACGCTGCGCTGACACATGACCAAGATCCGGGGAAGCAAAGGTGGAACTGATCCAGGACCACACACCGATGAATATTCTCAATTGAACCCGGATAAACTCGCACCGCCTGGATCAGATCATGGAAGCGTGGATAACGCCCAGTGGCCTTTAGGCCTCAGCCACATGAAGCTGGGACTTGACAGGGCTGGGTGGTCAAGACAGCAGAATATTGACGTTCTTCCGGCAGCGACAGATATGGCTGGTGTGGATATGCGACTAGAGGCAGGAGCTTATCGAGAGCTTCACTGGCACAAAGCTGGAGAATGGTCGTATGTTTTAAATGGCAGCGTCAGAGTCCAGGCCGTGAACGAAAAAGGGGAGACTTTCATTGATGACTTGAATGCAGGCGACGTGTAAGTGGCCCGTCTGAGGATTTACGCGTAGGCAATGCTGACGATATGATGTGTAGCTGGTTCTTTCCTCCGTTTGTACAGGCCTTCTTTGAAATACTGACATGAGCTAACGTGGAGTAGTGGTGTTCCACATTCCCTGCAAGCCCTTGAAGGAGGCGTGGAGTTCCTTTTGGTCTTTGACGATGGCGAGTTTTCCGAGGATAATACATTTCTAGCCTCAGAAGTCTTCACCCGTAATCCCGTCAGTAAAACACTTATCCAATAATTCAAGCCATGCTGACTTCCATGATCAGAAAGAAATCCTGTCCAAGAACTTCAAGGTTCCTCTCTCTGCTTGGGATAATATCCCAGCAGGAGAACTCTTTATTTTCCCAGGAACCAAAGCACCCGCAGATATATCCAAGCAAAACATTGTTGGCTCCGCAGGTATTGTACCAGTAGAAAACTCATACACCTATCATCTGTCCCAGCAAGGTGCAACATACGAAACCGAAGGAGGCAACATTAAAATCCTCGACCCAACAACGTTCCCATTGGCATCCATGTTCTCCGTGGCCATCGTAACAGTTAAGCCAGGAGCACTTCGCGAAGTCCACTGGCACACCGAGAGCGACGAGTGGAACTACTTCATCGCAGGATCAGCGCGGATCGGTATATACGCCGCCGTGAACAATGCACAGACTTTCGACTATAACGCGGGAGATACCGGATACATCCCCAAGCAAATGACGCATTATGTTGAGAATATTGGGAAGGATGACTTGGTGTTCATCGAGGTGCTTCAGGCGGATCATTTCTCTGGTGAGCACACCCAATCTTGTTAGTATTGAGTAAGGCTGACTGGAATATAGACATATCGCTGGGGCAATGGCTTGGATTAACCCCGCCACAGATTGTTCAGGATACATTGAACTTGACCAATACAACGGTTTCAGCTTTCAAAAAGGAGAAGCAGTTTATTGTTACAGCGGACATCCCTGAATAGCTCGAAAAGCATGCTAGCGAGCAGTAAAATCCGGGATAGTCTTCTTGGGTAGGGCTCTGGAAGCTACGCCTAGACCCTCTTCTGGCATTCAGCTGTCTTCTCATCAGTTTAAGTAATCTATTACTTTGAATCTCGATGCGCATCTGATCCGTTATGACCATCTTGAGAATATTCTGCGAGTAATTCTTACCTAGACTCATTCTCATGCCCCATACTTAGCATCTTATTCCTAACCTGCCCAGCTCGTCAAACATATCCTTTGCCCGGCTTTTCACATCTTCAGCTGCTGCCCCTGAAAGGCCGGCCTGGTCATCAGTCCTCTTGGAAAATGGCTCCCCCCAATCTTGTCCCTGTACCTCAGTGGCAAGATCTGCGGCATAGCCGGAAAGTTGAGAGGCAAAGTGGACGAGAAGAAACATCTGCATTGGGATAGCAGATGATGGTGGAGGCTTGTAAGATCCAATTCGGAGTTGAGGCACAGAAAAGGTCGCCTGTACTTGTCCTGAGGGAGTATATGGAATGCCTTTCTGCCCCACGCAGACCTTCATATGCTTGAATAAATGTTGATAGATACCTATGAGGCGTAGGTGGCACGAAAGCATAAGCAGAACCGATGAATGGTCTGGAGCGGCCTTTCGGGAAATTATGTTTGAATCTTGTGCTGGTCCGTCGTTTGATTCTTGATTATGCGGGGTTGAGACATTCGTTCCAGTAGACACACCGCTGCTTTCGGTCATTGAATCTGGACTTGAAGCCTGGGATGATTGTGATCCAAAGAATGTTTTCAAGAAACAAGGGTATACATCGATAACAGCTTGTGTCAATCGGAACAATTCATCGACATTGTAGCTGGAATAGTCTCTCGTGTCGTCCGTAGGTCCAGGGTCATGAATTGATAGAGGAGGCATATGTTCACCGTGATCAAATAGACGAATACTCAAATCCGAAAGCTGTCGAATCAATTCGCTCTGTGTTTTCTAAAGACTCAGTGCCATATCCTGGAAATGCTAGCAAGATTGCATATGAAAATGTTGGGTGGAATGTTCGGAGGGATTGTCTAGAACTGACTGAATGTCTCCTACTAGATATGAAATAAACGTTTGTTCTCGACTTACAGTAGATTCAGGTGTGTCTGTTGTCACCGTGGAGTCCCATCCGTGTGCTTGAAATTGAGACTTGGATCGTGAGCCAGCTTGATCAACTATCCAGCTTATATTCGACACTGGCTGGAGTGGGGGTGACTCTTTTCGAAGCTGGAGCAGATTACTTTCTTTGAGGTGCCACTGAGGACTGTTCGGCACGAATGAGTCAAAGTTAAGGATCGTGGATGGACTTTGACCAGCATTGGCAACACCAAATGTGTAATTGGAAGCAAAGTCATGGCCAAGCGCCAAAGGCTCAGAAGGCCACTCGTCGTTCATTATATCGTTCCCAGATTGTTCGAAGCCAGAAAGCGGGCATCCAAACAATAGACTAGGGTCGATATCTACTAACTAGATCAGCCAATGAACCAAGATGGAGTGTTGTTCACGTTGTTCAGGTAAGAATATTGTTTATAAGTCATGAGAAAGATCCGTGTCTAGACTCAGCGATTCTTGGTCATCCACAGGTGGACGAACACCATAGTTACATGACCCAAAGACTACGGAGAGATGCGAAACTTACCGACAGCTTCAAAGTTGTTATTGACCCGCTTCCGTTTGCTGCCATTCGAGAAGCTCCCATAAGAATCCTCAGTTGGAAATGTAATGGCAGGGACCATAGAGCTGACAGTAGCAGCTGAAGGATCCTCTGGGAATGGCTTCTTCTGTCTAAAAGGGCTAAAGATGCACGAAGTTCGGGCCTTGACGCATCGGTCACATGTAGTTTCCCCAGGACGCCGAGGGCAACGCAGCTTTTGAGAGTGGCATCGGTCGCAGGCTGAACGCCTCCTAATGTCGTCGCCCATGGTTGAGATAAATGGCTAAGACAGCTTGTCCTCCCCACAACTGACGATCTTAGCTTTTGGGATGCCACGGGGAGAACAGGCCGAAAGATTATAAGCGTTTAATATCAAATCCGAATGGAGCGAGCTGAAACCAAACAACTTAGCAGCAGCACAGAACGAATTGAGCAGTAATTTGGCTCTACAATTGGTCTTGATTTCCTGGAAAATGTATTGGTGGCCTATCGGTATTCGGTGCGCGTAGAGTTGTATCAACGAGGTGCTTCACTTTGCTGCGTGTCCTGGACGTCTCGACAGTGAAGGATTCGGCGTTCGTTCAACGAGATTCGGTCTTCGCTTGTGCCATTATATAAAGCATGTCCCCCGCGGCCCTACGCAAGCTCCGGGGCGTTGACCATGCAGTTGCTAGCTAATGTAGTCTTATACATCTTTAAAAACTATTTTATCTAAGCATTTTAAAAGATTAGGGAAGTTAAAGAAGGCTATAGGGGAAGGTGCTAGCGCTAGTATATACTTTTATATAAGTTTATAGTATTAATTATCTAATATAACGCTCCTAATCTTATAACTCGTTTATAGCATTTACACTTAGCTTTAAAGATTTAAACTAATTTTATATAAAAGTATCTAGCCATATAATATCCCCTAGCTCTTATATACGTAAAATAGCTATATATAATAATCTAATAGCAAAATCCCTAACTATAAAGCTAAGTACAATCCTAAGAAGTATTAGGCCCTAGCTCTTATATACTATAATTATATATATAGCTTAGAAGGGCATATTCTTCCTTATATAATCCTAATTCTTATACTTAAACTACTATATAATAAGGAAAATAGGCACATAATTCATATTGCTATAAGTTAGACTAGTATACTCCTTAAACTTAACTAGAATTATAATTAGCAAGTCGTCTTTAATATCCTATATCTCTATTTATATAATATCTTATATAATCCTAATAAAACCATTTATAAGACCTCTTTTAGTCTATAAGTTATTTATAAGCATTATATAAGCCTTAATATAAATTGCTAAGCTGATATCTAAACTATCTACTTTATTATCTATAGTTTTATAAGCTGAGTCGCTTATATATAATAAATGCATACGTAAAATAGGCTGCTTATAGTCTTATAGACAGTTGTAATTATAGTAGGCTACTTCTACATAAGTAAAGAAGAGTCATATAATATTATCAAATAATATAATCTTATTAGGAAAAAGGTTCTACTTAAATTAAGAAGTAAACTAACTATAGCTTACTAGGGAATAATTATTACTTTATAGTTTAGATAAAGCTTATTTAAATCTAAGAGACTTAAGGCTGCTTCCTTACTAGCGTTAAAGAGTAAGAAGCTAAGCTATATAATCAAGAGCTATATATACAAGTTTGCTATTAACTTGAATATCTACTATATAAAGCTTCTTCCTTATATATATTAGACTCTTAGCAATTAGTAGCAATTGCTTGAAATCCTTATATATGATAATATTAACCCTACTATAAGGCTTATTGTATTATAGAAGAAAGATCTTATATAACTAGAAGTAGATCATACCTAGAAGCTTAATACTAATTATAGACTTCTTATTAATAATCAAGTACTTTATATCCTAAAGAGCTATCTACAAGTAACTCTTTATACTAGGTATTAATAGTATATTAGGCCCTATGCCATTATCCCTTACTTATATAGGAATCCATAATAGCAAGTAGATTGTTTTACCCTTAAAATTATATATAGCTACCCCTATTAGGGTAGTATATACATCTACAAAAAATTTTCCTGCTAGAGTAGTACTAGTAGTAGAAAAGTATGGCCAAATCTGCTAGCCTAGTAGATTTGCGACCTGAACTATTAGTCTAATACTTTAGTATTATTAGAAACCCCTTGTTTTTAGACTAGCAGAAATGGTAGTAATATCGTCAAATATAGTATAATCGATATAGGAAGTAGTAATAGGAAGTCTCCTTATATATCTATTTTTAATATTTCTACTATTATAACTATTAGCATTACTATTACTATTATCTCTTTTAGATTTCTTATCTAAACTCTATTACGAAGCAATTATTTTATACTAGTAATACGTATTATTAATTTTGCTCTATTACGACTAGTATCCCTCGTCCTACGTATGCTAAAAATTGCTACTCTCCTTAATACTACTAATGCTAAATGTTAAATAATTCCTAATCTTACCTATGCTAATAATTGCTATTATCCCTAATACTACTAATACTAAATGTCAAATAATTCCTAATCCTGCCTATACTAATAATTACTACTATCCTTAATACTACTAATGCCAAATATCAAATAATTCCTAATCTTATTTATGCTAAATCCTTTAATGCTAATGCTAGATCTACAACCTCTTAGGCTTACAAGTTAGTAATAATTAGAGGAGGCTACTATTTTAATATACCTTTTCTTTACTTCTTCTTGCTCCTTTTCGTTGCCCTATATGCCTAGTTCTATATATTAGCTAGTTATCTAGTTGCTAAACCCGTATTACTAGTTACTTTAGCTTTACTAGAACTAGCCTTCTTCTTAGTTGCCTTCCCTATAGATACTATAGACTTTTGCTACTATATTACCTATTCAATAAATGGTCTATTATTACCTACTTGCGAAACTTCTTTTAGCTAGTACACTCTTATATTCCCTTTATTAGAATCTTTATCTAGCTAGTACCCTCTTATATTTTCTAGTCTAGAATCAGAATCTTTATCTAGCTAGTACTATCCTATACTTCCTAGTCTAGAATCAGAATCTTTATCTAGCTAATACTATCTTATACTTTCTAATCTAGAATCAAGATCTTTATCTAGCTAGTACTATCCTATACTTTCTAGTCTAGAATCGAGATCTTCTTCTAGCTAGTACTATCTTATACTTTCTAGTCTAGAATTAGGATCTTCTTCTAGCTAGTACTATCCTATATTTTCTAGTCTAGAATCTTCATCTAAATGCGATCTCTATTCCTACTTATACTCTACTACTTAATTATAGTTAGTTTTATATATATATATATTA